>BHFT01040006.1:0-21891 GCA_004320025.1 Laticauda laticaudata
CCCCCCCCTTATTTTCCTCCCCAAAATCTAAGCCCGACCACATTTTCGTAGTGAAGCATGTGTATCAGAGCTGGTGAAATCAATAAAACAGAACAGAGATAAAAAGACAAGATAAAAAGAAATAAAAAGACTCAGACAGACGAGAGGCCTCCATCTCCCTAGTAACTAGTTAGGATTTTATGGCTCTTTGAAACCTAGACGAGTGGGGGCCACTGGGATTTGGGGAACTGTCCGTTTGACCATTGATCGTGGCTTGATTGTGGCTGGCAAACAACCACCATCTCTCACCCCTGTTTTTTTTTCATTTTTGCAGACCACAGGGGAACCGGTCTCCCTTTTCGTACACGAGGTCAAGCCGAGTTCCGAAGAGCAGGTCCAACTTGCCAAAACAGCCTTTAAATTCCTCAAGACGCTCCGGCACCCCAATATATTATCCTACATTGATGGCTTAGAGGTATCTTAAAGATGAGTTGAGCAACGGACATTTGAACCATGGTCAAAAACCTCTTGGGGAGTCATGCTGAGTCTTTCGTTGCAGATGTACTTATTTATTTTATTACTATTATAAAGCTCAGAGAGGGGGCACACTGACAATATATGTGCTGAACAAAACTCCACATTGGCAACAGGAAAGGCATCAGGCCATTAAAATACTCTGCTAGCTCCATTCAGTTACCCAGACTCTACCCTGCAAGGGATTATGGCAGGGGTCTTCAAACTTGACCACTTTAAGACTTGTGGACTTCAACTCCCAGAATTCCTCAACCTCCATTCATGTTAGCTCAGGAATTCTGGGAGTTGAAGTCCACAAGTCTTAAACTTGCCAAGATGATGGTAAAGCTCAGAGAGCACCAAGGACACCTCATTTCAACCTTGAGCTACAAGTATTTTCCTTTATTGAGACATTTCATTGTCTAACTAGGTAACATCATCAGTTGGAAGTGAGTGTGGAGTTTGCTCAGTTTATATGAAATCACTTGCTTGTTTTGATGGAGAGAGAGTTTTCTCCTCCCTGGTTCCTTGATTAGGGTATTGTTTTCCGCTTGATTCTTTGTCTGGTGTTAACCCCTGCTTATCTGGGTTTCTCTTGGTTGTTGCCTTGCAAATGTTTCATGACCCAACATCATTAGTATGTGTGAATGTGGAATTTGTTCCCTGTTTATATACAGTTGCTTGGTTCAGTGTAATTTTCTCCTTGACGGTTCCCCGATCAGGGAAAAGTTTTCCGCTCAGTTCCTTGTCTGGTGTTAATCCCTGCTTAGCTGGCTGTTGCCTCCTGGAGAGAATGTTTCCTGGTCTGGTTGTTTCTTTCTTAGCTTTTTATTGTCCTTTTTCAAAGGTGTGTAAATGTGATTTATCCCTGTGAAACATCTGCAAGAAAACTAACCAAGCTTCGAAAGACCCGCAGTTTAACCCCGAGCTACAAATATTCCCTTCTATTGAAACCAGGACATTTGCAACTAGCAAATGTCCATTTGTCCAACCATTTTGTGATGGTTTACATGATGCGCTCTCCTGAGTTCCTCCCCGCCCTCCCCCCCCCAAATATTCCTCCATGATGAGAACCACATCTTCTTTGGTTTCGCAGACGGAGAAAAGTTTACACGTGGTCACTGAGCCAGTGACGCCATTGCCTGCTTACCTGGAGTCACGAGGGGATGGGAAGGGCTTGAGCGAGCCGGAGATCTCCTGGGGTCTTCATCAGATTGCGGTGAGTACTGGGGAGACCTGTATCACGGCAGGAGGAGCTGGGGTTCGGTACAAATAGGCCTCTACTTATGACGGTTTGCTTAGTGACTGTTCCAAGTTATCACCTATCTGGAAAATGATCTATATTCCCACCTATCTATCTATCTCTATCTCTATATATCATCTATCTATATTGTCTATATCTATCTATATTGCCTATCATATCTATCATATCTCTATATGAGGATGTGTGTGTGTATATATATATATATATATATGTATGTATGTATGTATGTATNTGAGGATGTGTGTGTGTATATATATATATATATATATGTATGTATGTATGTATGTATGTATGTATAATTTATATCAATCTCCCTATTGTCTATAAAAATCTATATCATATCTCTCTCTACCTACCTACCTAGCTACCGTTTTCCCTGAAAATAAGACTGAGTCTTATATTAATTTTTGATCCAAAAGATGCATTAGAGCTTATTTTCCACTTAGGGGTTATTTTGGGAGAAATATACTGCTACTAAACACATCCACCTGGCTGACAATCTTAACTGGATCTTATTTTTGGGATAGGGCTTATATTGTGAGCATCCTGAAAAATCATGCTAGGGCTTATTTTGTGGTTTTAAGGAAAACGGTATCTATATACACGTGTGTGTGCATATAGGTATACAGGTTCAGTGAGTTTTACAAAAGCCCCATTTTACAACCTTTCCTGCCTCGGCTGTTAAGTGAATCACTGCAGTTGTTAAATTAGCCACATGGTTGTTAAATGAATCCATTCTCGCCCCCCCCCCGAGTTGGCTGGTCAGATGGTTGCAGTGGGGTGGGGGATGCTGCGGCCGTAATAAATATGAGCCAGTTGCCAAGCTTCTGGATTTGGATCATGTGATCATGGGGATGCTTCAAAGGTCGTAACTGAAAAATGGCCATAAGTCACCTTTTTTTCCCAGCTCTGTTGTCACTTTGAACGGTCCCTCAGTGAACACTTGCAAGTTGAGGTGGTCTGCATTTGTTAGGTCTATATCCTGTGTTTCCCGTGGGGATCAAGCAGGATGTCAGCATTCCAACTAACCATCTCCAAACCAAGAAACTCCGAGATGAACAATTCCTCAAAGTTCCATTTTATTAGAGTTGTCATATTGGCACTTCTGGGAAAACCTGAATCTGAGAGTTCCAGGTTTTCCCTTCCCAAAAGAGAAATCAAAGATCCATCCCCTCCATCATTCAGTCCATCACATGGTCAGTCACCATCTTCACCCCAACTGGAGACATCAACCAGTCACTCCCCTCCAATGCCAGGGCAACAGTCCTTGACTCCTCTGAGAATGTTGCATTCTAATCTTCTACGTGTTTGCCCCCAAAAAGAAAGCCCTTTCTTATAATTTTTGCCATAAAAAAAGGCAACCAGTCTTATTTCAGGGATGTCCTATCCAATGACTACCTCATTGTTGCATCAAACACCTTGCCTCCTTTTGCTGTCAGAAGGCCTTCAGGAACTTCTCTTGCAGCCAGGCAAGCTTGCCCTGAAAGTGTCTGCAGGGTAATAAATGTAGCTGCTGGAATCGATCCAGACTTTGTCTCGCTCCAGAGGCCTTCGGGAAAGCCTGCCAGACTTGCGCTGCAAAGAAGAAATGGGCCGTCAAGGCCAGGTGCGGGGTGTGCGAGGCCTGCCAAACTGTCCAAAGGTAAGTAGGAGGTCACTCCGACCCCACCCTCCCCCATCCTCAACCCTACTAATTTTTACCTGTCTACTCTGGAGTGGTGGCTTATTTGGGGCGGCCTTCCTTAGAGTGGCTTGAAAAAAAATCAAGCTAGACTTATTTATTCAGTAAGGGTATTTTCCAAGGAAACAGGTAACCTTCTCTATAAATCCCCCCTCTCAAATTCCGCAGCACTGTGAATTGATAGCCTCGAGCTTCAAGAACCAAAAATGGGGGGGTGGGGGGGGGGGGGGGGGGGGGGGGGGGGGCGGTGTGGCTCCAAGGCTGACAAATTGTGTGAATTAGCCTCTTGAAACCGGGCTAAGTGCGATGTCACCCTTGGCGGGACCTGTCCCCTGTCCCTTGGACGCGCCTTCTGCCCCCTCACCCTTTCTTCCACTACGAAAGCCCTGAGTTCCTTAGTCAATCGACTGTCACACCTCGTCACAACAACGTCTGCCTGAGCGTGTTACGTGGACCTGCTGCGAGTGGAACGTGGCGTGGATCATTCTCTGCCTACCAGGGGACAATCACTAGAGCCACGAAGGGCTCCGACTGGAAAAATATAACCCCCCGATTATCCGACAGCACCAAAAATGTTTGGTGAGAAAATGGTGATTTTCATTGCTCTGTCTTGTCCTGCTCCTCCCATTTTTATAACGATCAGTACTCTTGAAATACAAGAGAGTCCTCAATGTGCCACAGTTGTTTGTGCTGTTCATAAAACTCACGCCGTACGTCATCTCAAAAAAGTTTGGTCTTTAGAAGTGTGCCAGCCAGAAAGAATGAAGGAAGTATACATTTCCTTAAATCTTCGATAGAATACATCTAAGGAAAGCCGAAGACTTCTGCCTCAAAGATTATTCACTGAAGCAAAGATTGAGACCCTTGCTATGAGGTGTCCCATGGAGGTCATAACATCCAGGGGGAGGAAACCAGAAGTCAAGCAAGAAAGAAATGGCTGTTCCTCAGAGTCACTACCCCAATAGATATCACGCATCTCACTCCTAATAATCTCTGTACAACGTGAGAAGATGCAGCTAGAGACTCAGATTGAATTGGGGGGGGGGATCCCAGAGCCCCGATCAGCACACTGTGAAAAGTAACTTTATGACCGTTTTTCACACTAAACAGTTCACTGCAGCATCTCCGTGAACATGTGATCAAAATTCGACATTTGGCAACTGTCTCATATTTATATGGCTTGCAGCATCCCGGGGGGGAGGGTCATGTGATCTCACTTTGTGACCTTCTGCCAGCAAAAGTTCACTGGAGTCGATTCACGTTCGACCATCGATTGTGACTAACTTTAACGCGTTATTCACTGAATGGAGCAACAGAAAGTCGAAAAAATGGCAAATCTCCAACTGAACATATTTTGCTTAGCCACAGAACTTTTGGCCACCTTGTTGTCGTACGTCAAGACTACCTTACATTGTCTCTACCTTGGTCACTGTGTCTGGCTGGAAAAATTCTGGGAGTCAAAGCTCACACTTTTAAATAGCCAACATTAGCCACTAAAGGTGGTACTTACCCTGGCAGATTACTAGAGATATAGTCCAAATACTAGGCCCAAAACGTTGGAAGTGCAACAAGTTGATGGTACTGTTTATCACATTTGTAGCTGTGTCTTAAGGCAAGCTTTTGATAAAATTAAATGATTGATACAAAAATGTACCGAAACAAATTCGATCACTTCAAGCCAGAAACTCTATTGGGATTAATCCAAAATCATATCCGAAAAAGGACAGAAAATATATAATATTACATCCATTCTCAACAGTGCGAGATAGCTTATGAGACTAGAGTAGAGAGAGAGAGAGAGAGATAGAGAGAGAAGAGAGAGAGAGAGAGAGAGAGAAGGAGAGAGAGAGAGAGAAGAGTAGAGAGAGAGAGAGAAGAGGAGAGAGAGAGAGAGAGAGGTAGATAGTTTATTTGGCTTGTTACAAGTTTTTTCGGCGGATAATCTTTTACATGTGTGCTGTTCAGCTTCCTTCGGAATTTCCCCCGTCATTGTATAGTTGGTTGCGGTTAAAGTTCGTATGCAACACGTTTCAGCCAGGATAATCTCATCTGCCCATTTCATCAGGCTCTGCTACTGAGTTTGTATGTGGGTCAGGGTTCTGCAACAGCCCGTTTGGTTCTAAATTTGAGGCTCGCTAACCTGCCTGTGACTCAGGAGTGCTTGTTTTTTATCTTCATCCTGATTGGCCGGAGTCTTGGTCTTGTGATTTATTGTTCTTGGAGTTTGTTGATTGGTGTTTCTGTTCTTCTGTCTGTTTTGTGCGCTTGAATTGGCCTGGCAACGACCCTGTCTTTGGTTTGGAGGCTTCAGTGCTAGCTTGGCTTCGCGGAAAGGACGGCTGTTATCTATTAGGAAGCCAGGTTTCCATCTGGGTGCGCTGGTGGGGGGCTTTTTCAGTGTGAGGTAATCTAGATGGGAGTCCTGTTGTGTCCTCAGATGTGTTTGTCTGTTTTGTGGTGTGGAGATCTTCTATTTGAGAGGTGCAGGCTCACAATGATTGACAGTCTGGTAAGATATCATCTCTTCTATTCATGCTTTATCCAGTCCTTTATATATATAAAAAACTGCAGTTCAGCTTCCTTCGGTATTCTCCCTCGTCATTGTAGTGTGCTTTAAAGTTGTAGCAACGTTTCAGCAGAAATTTCATCTGCTATCTATCAGGCTTTCGTATTGAGTTCGTGTATATAGTGGTGTGTGTGTTGGTGTTGATGTGGTATTGTGTATATAGATGTTATATTGTAAATAACGTGTATAATATGTTGTTTGTGTGGTGTTGTATATATATATACTATATATAGCATACATACAAAATACATACATACATACATACACGCGTTAGCTCCCTTGCGGTATTATCCCACGTCATTGAAGTGCGTTAAAGTTGTAGCAACGTTTCAGCAGAATCCCATCCATCATCAGGCTTCTGTATGGATGTATGTCTCACAGCTCCGTTTCAAAATTCGCAGGCCTGGTCCATTCTGAATGGCTTAAGAGCCTGGGTCTGGTCACTGGAATCAGAATCAGAATGGACCAGCCTCGAATTTGAAACCAGAGCTGTGAGATACACATCCATACGAATGCCTGATGAGCAGTGAGATCTGGCTGAATATCGTTGCACAACTTAACCTGACACTAACAATGACGTGGATAATACTCCGCAGGAAGCTAACAGCACAACATGTAAGACCAGGAAAGACTTAAAACACATATTAGACTATAATAATAAACACTATACTATTAATATATATATATATATATATATGCGGGTTTTTTGCATATAAATATATAACAACACTGAACTGAACTGAACTGCATATACATAATATTATAATATATTTATGTAATATGTAAATTATTGGTTGATATGATGACATACCATGATAGAACTATGAGACAACTAATAATATGTGGATGTAAACGCGTTGAAAATGAACACTATGTATTGGTGAAAATAATAAAACTACTGTAAGCATAAGTGGCCAAGTTTGAAAAAAAAACTTTTATCCATGGCATTTGTGGATCTTGTATCCACACATGTGAATCAGGATTCCTTGTTGTTGTCCACCGCAGCCTGCAGAGCTGGTAGCAGAGTCATACCAATGGGAGCGAGCACGGGCCAGTCCGGAGTCTGTGGAGACTCGGAGGAGGATCTCCATCCAACCACAGAGATGGGGCTCCAGGGCCCATCTGGAGTTATGGCTGACTCCGTGAGCCTCAGATCTGACAGCATGTAGGCAGATGGAACAAGGGAGCCCTGTTCCTAGTGTGTGCATGCTCCAGAACTGCCAAAAGGCAAGAGCAGCTAAGACAAAAGGGCGAACTTGTGAGTAAGGCTTAGAGGTGATTGCACCCTCCCAATATAGAACAATAATAGTGAGGAGCAAAGGGACAGGAATCTTGCAGGAGCAAACTATCTTCATCAAGGTCCAGGTTTGAAACTAAGCCTCTGTGTTAAATTTGTGCTTCCGTTTGATCTCCCTTGTACATCTATATTGGCAATTAGTTGTTGGCAGCATTTTCCGGAAGATAAAGAGTGCGTGCGATCAAACTTATCTTATCCTGAAGGACTTTGGCAGACTTCTGTGGGACTATTTACAAACTGTTTGAGACTCATTACGGGCTGTGACTGACTAAAATTCACAGCCGTTGAAATAAAAGGTTTTTGGGACTAAAGTGTATTTGTTAATATCTCAGAAAGCCTTGGTCAGAACAGATCTTAGTTGGGGGGGCAGGGGTTGACAGAGCCCCAAAATGAACATTTTGGGGGTTTGCAAAGGAGGAGGGATGGGGGAGGACAGCTAGCTGTGTAAGGACCAGCTTGTTTCCAGTCAGATTTGAATCCAGTGGGATTTGGATAACCACCCAATTTAGAAAATCCATTTGAAGGAGGAAAAATCAACCCAATTTCTGAATCGGTTGCGAGAGGAAACCTTTTCGGGAATGCTTGAAGTATCTGCACTGATTGGAGGCCTACTATGCGAGAGGTGTGCTAACCTGCCAAGAGGTACTCGGGCCACCCATGAAAGCTTTGGGGGCACCTCTTGGAGACTGTCTTATCGGTTTGTGCCCAAGGGTAATTTTTGTTACAAAGCAAGAAATTATTAACCACTTTCCAGGATCCCAATCAAAATTAAGTTCAGTGAAAAGTGTTTCAATTTAGTTTGGCCTCTCTGCTCTGGTGAGGCCATCAGTGGGTCAAAGCTCAAAGCTAAAAATCAGTTTTGCTGATTTTTTTAGCTGCCAATCAGGGTATGCCACTCATGTGTCCTATCCTACAGATGTTGAGACTCTGGAAAAAGTGCAGAGAAGAGCAACCAAGATGATTAGGGGACTGGAAGCGTATGAAGAATGGTTGCAGAAACTGGGTATGTCCAGTCTAGTGAAAAGAAGGACCAGGGGAAACATGATAGCAGTATTCCAGTACTTGAGACGCTGCCACAAAGAAGAAGGGATCAACCTATTCTCCAAAGTGAGATCCAGGTTAGAAGTAAGGAGAAATTTCCTTAGGTTCTCCTGCTTGACCAGGGGGCTGGACTAGAAGACCTCCAAGGTCCCTTCCAGTTCCATTCAATACGATTCCTAACAGCGAGAAGAATCAAGGCTTGCCTTTAGAAGCTGTGGGTGTTCCATCACTCTTTTAAGAAGAGTTTGGACAGCCATTTGCCTAGAATGGAATGGTGGCTCCTGCTTGTGTAGGGGGTTGGAGTAGAACAGCGGTCGCCAACCGGTGGGCTGTGGGAAAATTTTGGTGTCACCCCCAGAGCACACCCCCCCAAAGCAATTAATCTAGGCTTCATGGGAACACTAGGTTGTGCCGCCCACATGGTCCACGGGAACCCTCCCCGCCTACTCACTCCTTATCTGGCAAACTTGCCTGCTAAGTTGCTATTTTTCCTTTTTCTGATCATCAGCTGTTCTGTGCTGGGAGATTTAGATTTGCTAGAAAGCAGGAAATGGTTGGATTTCTTGCTTTCTAGCTAATCTTTACATCTACAGTTATGCTTTTAAGCACAGCCAAACCTCCTTTAGGATTGAAGCAGTGCAGACTCAGGTAGCCGATGGTAAAAATACAGATCTCTAAGTGAATCTGTGAGCAACTCAATCTGCTTGCCTGCTTTGCCTGATTTTGGGTAAAAGTTGCTCTTTTTTTATAAAAAATTCAATGTTTATATAAATATTTATAATATTTACATACAAGCCATACCCAGCCAGTCACATGACCAAGCAATACCCACAAATTAGGCCACACCCACAAATTAGGCCACACCCACAGAACCAGTTAGTGGTCTCCGGGATTTAAAATTATGAGTTTGGTGGTCCCTGAGGTCCAAAAGGTTTGTTACCTTCAAGGTCCCTTCCAACTCTGTTCTTTTGTAATCCTGTAAATTCTTTCCTGTAGTTGACATCGTGCCTGGGAAACAAGGCAGGTTCACACAGTGCCAACTGCTAAGCTGTGTGTTAAAATAACTAAAAGTGTCAACTCATAAAATATTCCTCTGGTCTTTTTAGAGTTGCCAACTGAAAGGGAGGGGGGAGCAGTGGGGCAACTTGCAAACCGAAAGTGCATTCCATAAACGCTTTCAAAGATAATAACTAGGTGACCGAAGTTTCTGCCTTCCAAATTCTAACTGGAGAGCCTGATTGATGACTCTGGGCTATGGATGTGTCCCATTGGAGAATATGAATTACGATACACCCAGGGGATGGGGGGCAAACCAGGGTAAAGGGTGACAGTGAATTGTGTGTCTCAGAGTTGGCTCCACCCAGACAGTGCCGGCATGTTAACTCCCAATAAATCCTTTTGAAGTTTTGGAAGTTTGGCTCAAGACTCGTGATTTAAATGGGGATTTAAATCCCGACAGCTAGCCGACTCTTGAGGCACATAATTCATTCAAGATAAAAGGCTGAATTGCACACAACTGTATACAGTGAACTCAATTACATCCTGGTTTTGAAGGGATGGTTTGGGTCACATGCAGGCTCTCTGACTTGAAACAAGGGTTATCCACAAAGGCACCAGTCCGTTTTTAATTTGGTTTTGTCTCTGGTGGGAATCTCCTTTGCACAGACTTGTCTCCTATTTTTGGGGAGGGGTTAAATCTGTCTTGGAAACAAACAAACTTATATTGGGGCGTGGAGCTAGTTCTCATGGTCCTGACGAGATTTGAATTTGCTTCCTGTGTGTGTGTGTGTATGTGTGTGGTGGTAGGTCAGCAGACATGTGGCGATTTGGCTGCCTCATCTGGGAGGTCTTCAACGGTCCCCTGACCCGATCATCCTCCCTGAGGAACCTCAACAAGGTGAGTGTCTTTGTGAACCCTCGCAAAAGTTCCCTGAACTTACCCCGTTTCCTGGGTTCACACAACCCTGTCAACTGTATCTGACAATGCCCACCGTTGGTTGGTTGTGAGAATGCAGGTTTTACCTGATGAATGAAGCAGGCTGGGCAGTAAAGATGGACAAAATGGCCTTCTCGGGCGGACACAGAGTGGACTAAATGGAGGTGGGTAACTGGGTGGCGTCATTTCCTTCTCTTTTTTTTCCTTTTTCTCTCCTTTCTCTCTCTCTCCCCCTCCCTCTCTCCTCTCTCTCTCATCTCTCTCTCTCCTTCTTCTCTCTTCTCTCTCTTTTCTCGTGGTTGTATTGTGTGTATATTACGGTATCTTTGTGTGTGGTTTATTCGGGTTTTCTCCTGCATAAAATTGGAAGTCTGACAGTTTCGACGAATTCTCTTTTGTCATCTCAGGTTGTGTCTTCGGCTTGTGATCCTATGACACTCGAGACCACCCCCACTACACAAGCCTGAAGAGGACGAATGAGACTCATCGAAATGTCACAAGAACTTCACTATTTTATGAGGAGACCCAATAACCAAAGATCCACATACAAATAACCACAAAAACCTCAGAAAACATATATATCTATATCTGTCTGTCTGTCTATCTATCTATCTATCTATCTATCTATCTATCTATCTATCTATCTATCTATCTATCTATCCATCCATCCATCCATCTATCCTGTCTCTATATATATATCTATATCTCTCTATCTCTATCTCTCTGTCTCTCTGTATCTTTATCTATCTATCAATCTATCTATCCTCTTTCTTTCCCCCCCAATTGTAAAAAAGGTGGGCTGGCATATTAGAAGTAAAAGAGAGAAATGAATTAGATCAGTTTTCTCAACTGTGACAACTTTTAGATGGTCAGACTTCAACTCCCAGCATTCCCCAGCCAGCTTTGAAGTCCACCCATCTGAAAATTGCCAGTGTGGTGAAACAGTTTCTGAAAGTGAAGTGTGTGTTGTCTATGCCATAAGGTTGCAAAGTGTGAAGGCCGCAGGGTTGCACATTTGACATTGGAACTGCCCAAGACATGAACAGTGCCCATCTTGTCTTTCCTCTCCTGTTTCTCGGTGGACGGTCTTTCTGGAGGCCACTATCTCCTTCTTCTGACCGATCTTGCCTTCTCTTCTAGATCCCCAAGTCCTTGGTGCCCCATTACTGCGAGCTGGTTGGGGCCAATCCCAAACTACGACCCAGCCCGTCCAAATTCCTGCAGAATTGCTCTCGGATGGGTGGTTTCCTGGACAACAAGTTTGTGGAGACCAACCTCTTTCTGGAGGAGATCCAGGTGAGAGGGGGGAAGCACGGCGTCTGTCCGCCGAAGTCTCCTGGCCTGTATCTGGTTGATTTTAGGACTTTCTGTGGGGCTGAAGTGTAGGAGAAGGTCCTGGTTGTGGATCAAAGAACTTGCTTGAACCTTGGAACATTTGAGATTCCAATCTCCAATTTGGAGATGTTTTGCCATTCACACGTTATCACAATAAAATACAGGATTTTTTTGAATTGATTTTTTTTACTGATTCCTTTTACTAAAATATGGTTAATGTGCCATATGATTAGATAGATAGATAGATAGATAGATAGATAGATAGATAGATAGATAGATAGATAGATAGATAGACAGACAGATAGACAGATAGACAGATATGGATAGATATACCAATAGATAGATGGATAGATAGGATAGATAAAAATAGAGATAGGTAGGTGGATGGATGGATGGATATACCAATAGACAGATGGATAGATAGTATAGTTAGAGATAGAAAGATAGGTAGGTAGATGGATAGATAGTATAAATAGATATATAGATAGGATAGATGGATGAATAGATAGAGGTAGATAAATAACGATAGATGGACAGACAGACAGACAGGATGCCATAAGGCAGCACTTCCCATACCTGGTAAATCACACCAAGTTGTGTAAAAGTGATTTTTTTTCCTGGTAATGGCACTCAAACCCATGACCCATCACACCAGGAGCATTGAATTGGCCTTCAAGATTTCCACGTATCCTAAAATATATTTTAAAAATTCCCAAATATTCCTACAAAGCCAAAAATCATTGAAATTACCAATGGAAGTTTGTTGAAAAGTTATAATAGCTTAGACCAGGGTCAGCCTCTTGCCCCCAGTAATCTGGCTCCTCATTTTACCCACCTCGGAAGGATGGAAGGCTGAGTCAACCTTGAGCCTGGTGAGGATCGAACTGCTGGCAGGGGGCAAGCTTAGCTCCTGCAATGCTTCAATTCTATCTACTGATGCCACGAATAAAGATTATCCAGTGAGTATTTAGTTTCTGGTTAATGGTGTTTATTGTTTTGTGACGCATTGAAGTTCACAACAGTGCTGAGGAAGGACGGACAGCTGGTCCTTGAAGTTTTGATAAGATTTTTTTGATAAGCGAAGGAAAAAATTTGGTGAAGTCGTGATGCCGCATAAATGTTCCTTGTACAACGAGTGACTTTTCAGCACTGTCAGCTGTGTTAAGACTCGTGTGGACGTCAACTCCCCAGAATTCCTAGTACATTGACTTAAATGGGGCCAAGTTTAAAAATTACTGCTGTACGAATATACAGCACAAAATCTCAACTCAAATGGCTCCCAGAGTTACTTATCCAACCAAAAGGGTGTTCAAATAGGTCCTGTTCAGATAATGGGGCCTTTTCCACTATGAAATCTCAGGTGTCCTTCTTCTTAGTAAACCTGGCTCCAGCTGAATTTTTAACATTGTTTGAGTTGAGGTTATGCAAAACATTCTCCAACTTTTGCTGTTCAACGATGAGGTACTAAAATATTTGTGTCATAGATATTTTATGAATTAATACAATTACCTTGTTAAGTTGTTACTGCGATAACAATAATTACTATACATGTTTATTTTAAACCTGCCATATATCATAATGATATTCCTATCGTTGTACCGTAACCAATCCACCCTTCCTATACTGCTCCTTTCCCTCGAGTGATGTTTTCTTAATATACTCATATATATGTATATGTGTTGCTTCAGCTTCCTTCGGGGTATTGTCCCCCACCGTCATTTGTAATGGCTTGTTTAAAAAGTGGTAGCAACGTTGTCAGCAGAATGGTCATCTGCCATCATCAGGCTCTGTATTGAGTTCGTTATGTGGGTCAGGGCTATCACAGCCGTTAGTTTTGAAATTTGATGCTAAGCCTACTGCTGTGGCAGGATGGTTTTTACTACAGATCCTGCATTGGCTTGGGGAATCCCAAGCCCTATGGATCACCAACTGTCACCCCCTCATGTAGCAAAGGCCTGCTTCATCGGAAGAATTCGAATCCAGAAGCTCTTGGGCTGAATGCCACCCTACAAACCCAATCTATGTGCTAAGATACATCGATGACACATTGTGATTTGGCCCCATGGAAAGAAACTAAACAATTTCCTAAACACTGCTAAACAACACACACCTCCAAAATCTAGTTCACCCATGGATAATACGGAAATCAAACAAACATGATACTACGCATTCTAGATGTACTAATCTACAAAAGACATCAGATGGACACTGGTGGACACTTCAGCCTAATAGCAGAGAGAAAAAGCACACTACCTCCACCACGCGCGAGCGCGCACAGCGCCGCGGCAGCGGCTATTGTTTGATGGATCTTTCAGCACAACGCTATTCTTTCATTACTCATCATACAGATGTTTACCTAGAAGCAAAGGTCAACCCAGGATAACTCGGGAGAATTGTGCTCATATACTAAATTATTACGGATCACATATAAAGGGTAGAGCTATTAATATACGCCTGAGGCAGACTAAGCAAGATTAGCAAAGACTGCCGATACTTTATGCTACTTAATAGACTAAAGTTATTGGGCCACTAACGGATTACCCACAAAAGACCACAAATCACCAACTTGATCCACAAAAACACACCATAGTATACAGTTTAATTCATATGTATGACCTTATAGAATCAGACAAACCATTGGAACAAGCAGAGTCCTCCCTTACTATTATAAGAGGTACTTACCAGATTAAATAGTTACGTAACCCGATACATTCACGAGCATCTATTCAATATTTAATAATAAGATCGTGCACCTTTCAAATATCAGTATCACTTATAGAAGAAATGATTAGGCGATCGCTATCCTTTAAAATCCTCTAAATAGACATAAAATGGTGATCTCGCCGTGGAGCAAAAATCTCCCTATGGGCATTGTGTACTTGAGGAACATGAGACTCGCACTGTTTGAGTGTATTTTGTAACTTTAATCGCTGCCGCAACTCTTAACAAAGTGATGTGACTGGGGATCCAAGACTCATGTATTTTTGACTGATATTAGCGTAGCAATTACGCTGCTGCACTTTGGAATGAGATATTGCACATACATTTGCTGATTAGAAGAAAATGTACCTGTGACATCTGAGCCACTCATTCCTTCGCAGCTATGGTTTCTCGCGAATACATCCACATTTGATTGAGAGAGTATACTTCTTTTACATGGTTCATAATATACATCATATAACCCTACATTGGCACTAACTAAATAACCAAAATACCCCTCGTTAGATCTGCTACGTCTACTTTCGTAAACCCTCAGCCACAGGGAATTCATCAGAAGAAGTCTCATTACTGTAGATTTTCGCCCAATAAATAGACCCTTTTGACCTGATGCAATTCATGTAAGAGGATTATTTTCGCTCACATTGACTCCGCTCTCTAATTAACATGTTTACTGTTAGGACAACTGCTCTCTATCTGCGCCATCAATTATTTATTGACCGAGCAGAGTTTCCGTATTTCTCGTATATTCTCACACAACAGCACGAATACAAGATCTCACCTGCGCGCTCCTCTTATATCAGATCTAACCATCCGGATAAACCGATTAACGAGCTGCATAATCCACCGCAACCACCCAATTGCTATCCCCAGTATTTTGATAATATTTGTCCTTGCATTGTTGGGGATTATGAGCAGCCGTTTCCTTCAACTTTCAGAATATTCTGGCGAAGCTGGCACTGGAAAGCCTCCAACAGCAAGAGATACGGAAGATGCTGTGCAGCGCAATTCATAAAGCTCACATATATACAGGAGTACTAGTAGCAGTAGAACCCGAGGAATATACGCTACCATTTGAGAGATCGAGAACTCACTTCCAAACAAGACTGAAAGAGGCACTATCAGAACGCTTAGAGACCTCGCTCCATAACAGTGAGATGTAGAAAAAAACCACTCGGTGTGACACATGCAACTTATGGCTTAGTCCTAAAGGTAATAACAACTTAAACGTGTTGTGTTGTAATAGGCCTGACACACACTTACTCTCACTACCAATACAGAAGCCTTGATGAGTGGGCAGATTTGTTAGACAGTATTCTTGCTGAGAGACGCCCTTCGCCCTATACAACCTTTTAAATATGACATATTACACCAGATCGATGCAAGTGGGATCATTTACCTCGAAGGAATTAGCTGAGCAACACATAGTTAAGTACCCCTTCGAGAGAGACCTTTAAAAAATAAACCAACAAACATAACGACATATAGTGAGAGTATTTCTGTGATTAAATCTCAAGTAGCTATTAGTATTCATATAATCCAATTTACTCATCTATTATTAAGTGAAACATTGGTTATCTTATAGGGTTAGGACCCTTGGGACTTAGTAGCGTTATACTTCATAGGTCATGCTAGTTATGCTTAGTGTGCACTTTTTTCTTTGTTTTTCCACTCACTCACGTCTTACATTTCTTGGCATTTTGATACTCTACTATATTAGATTTTGGTCTCTCTGCCCACCATTGATAACATAAATTACCGCGCAATTGGTTCATATGACACTTAATTACGCAGGATTATTCCTTGAAATCTCTCTTTTTTTCTTTTAATTACGCCCAGTCTGCTCTATATACGTATTGCACTCCTCTGGCACTCCATTCTCCTCTCTGCTACTTATTATACCATTTCATTGATCCTGTGATCACTCTTCTTTCTGGGCATCACTAGTGAAGATCTTCTTTCATTTTACTTTCTCAGTGTTTAGGCAAATGCCATTCTTGCTGGGCAGGTTCCACATATCTATGACAATAGAATTAAATGTATCTTTCTTGCTATACACTTTTCAGGCATTATGCACGCCTTCTTAATCGAAAAATATTTCAATCTAGCCGTTTGTAAAGTCCTACTACTGACAGTTGTGCGCCCTTGCTGTGTACATCATGCTTTCTCACAACCATCGAGAGTAAATGTTTTGTCCAATTATGTCTTAAGCTGCCGTATCTATATCCGAGGTGTGGCTAGCACGTCCACCACATTAAGTTAATTAGACCTCGTCATTACGCGCAGCGCGTCCTATTGTTTATATCTTCCACGCAAGCCAGTGAGTTGACATAATACACTCAGGGTTTATTCTTCTGAACATCATCCCTGTGCCAGCTTGCTACCTCTTTGCGGCAAGATGCCACCTTGTAAAATGTCTTGTATAGCCATTTTTTAGTTTTTTTCTCTTTATACTTCCTGGCCCAAGCCCCGGCCATCCTGCTGGGAATGTACATTTGTTAATGTTTACTAATTCCTTATTTCGCAGATTTTCTCGGCCTTTTTGTTTAGTGTTTATTCATAGCCATTTTTTTGCGCCAGCACTATCATCAATTGGTTCTTCTTGCCAGTTTAATAACCAAATTATATAAAAGTTATTACCAGATTATTTTGAAACGACCCACCCACTTTTCCCCATGAATTTCATGCTCCCTCATCTGAATTTCATGCCTCCCCCTTCCGCAATCAGGGGCAGATTTGAACCTGTAACTCTTGATTACTGTTTTTTCCCCTGCAGATTAAGGAGCCGGCTGAGCGGCAGAAGTTTTTCCAAGAGCTCAGCGACAACCTGGATAATTTCCCCGAGGACTTCTGTCACCACAAGGTCCTTCCCCAATTGCTGATGGCTTTTGAGTTTGGGAGTGCGGGGGCCATCATCCTCACCCCGCTCTTTAAGGTAAACCTCCCTGTGGAATGAGGATCACCAGGGCTTGGGGGTGGAGGAAAACCAGAATGGATTCTCCAAAAGGTGGAGAAGGATGGAGATTGTAGCTCAGGGTAAAGAATCTGCCTTCATTTATTTTAATCCTGGCACACCTGTTGTGTGTTCACTTGCTTCTATGATTGTGGTGACATGCAGACAACAACACATATGTACACCGCATTCAAAAATGATTTGCGGTCCAATCAATGTATATATTTTTTTAAAAAATGATTTTCTATTAAATATATTTTCTCCCAATAAGTTGTTTTTTTATTTTTCAATATAATCATACATATTTTGTGGACATTCCATGGACTTGGTCAAGTCTTCGTTAAGCAGCAGTAGCAATAATAATACAAATAGGTATGTGTGATGACCCGGGGCGTGGCACAAAAATAACCAAGGCACAAAAATAGAATAAGTTCCTTTAATGCCTCCAACTTGTCCCCAATGTCCAATTATCCTCGGCTGGAAATCAAACTCTTAATGAAAACAGTTTACAGTGGGAGTAAATGCAGTCTGCGCCCAAAGTAAAATTAATTCGAAATAAAAAATACCCAACACAAATTACACTGAAGGAATTACTACGGCAGGCAAGATGATTAATTGCAGACTTCTACCAGATAACGCAGCCACCACAGTTGAGAGGAAGCCAAAACAAAGATAAGAATGCAGGCTTTGCTTCTAGCAACTTTGCCATGCGCAGTTTATCCTTTTAACCAGTCCTTCCAGCTGCAGTCCATGAAGGGGATCAGGGTCCCTTCCTCCCCCATAGACCATGCCACTCACGTTTCTCCCTTAACCTTTCCTTCCTGCATGCCCTAGGGTGAAGAGGGGACAGGCCTGTGTCTTCCTCTGACTGCCCATCTGGCCTGTGCCCTTCCCCAGTTTCCTCCACAACCACCGGAGCCTCACTCCCACTCACTGTCAACTGTTCCACCTCTCTGTCTGGAGTCAGACTCTAACAGGGGCGTGACAGTATGTGCAGTTCTAATCTTCCACAACTTCAACAATGCTGTTCTCTTTTCATAATCCATTTGATTATCCATTTGATAATCCATAGGCTGAAAAACAGCTTTTACCCCAAGGTAGTAACTATTGAATTCTACTGTCTAGTGCAATATTAATGCAATATCAGGGGTTTTCAATTCAATGCATAGAACGTGAAGGATGTGTGTTTGTGCTTTATTGTCATAGTCATAATGTACACTGAAGATAGTATTTAATTTCGCTGTAGGAGGTGCAATGACAAACTAAACTTAAACTCAATTTCTCATTTTCCCATTAGTTTATTTAAACATAAATAACATTTCTTTGTATCCTATATTATAGTCCCTAAATACTATTATTTAATATTTTTTTAAGAATTATTCATAGTTCCACCATAACTTCAATATTCCAAATACACAACAATATTTAATCAATCCTGGAAGCGAATTTCAAAATCCCACACAAATTCTAGTCTTAAATATATTTCTTAGTGCTTATTAAACATCGGGTTGTCTGGGTGTTTAATTTACTTAACAATACAAATTTGCATTCTTAATCTCCACCCCTTTTTTTCAACCATCAGTAAAATAAATTCCATGTTTGATAACATTCTACATTTTCTTTCTGTTTAATTTCCAGTGTCAACATTTTTGCACAATCTAGTATCTTCCTGACTATCTCTTCATCTTGGGGTGTTTCTTCATGTTTCTACTCTTATGTGAATATAATCCTTGCTGCTGTTAAGACATGTAATATTAAATACATACTTTTCTTACCAATTTTTCCTGATATTATGCCTAATAAAAACAATTCAGATTTAAAATCTACATGTTTTCCCTATCATCTTTTTTAGCCACCTGTGTATCTTTGCTGTATTTTTTTTTTGCTTCAATCAGTGTATACTTGAAGATCTAATGGAAGTGTGACAGGATGCAATTTGTGTTGCAAGTTTAAATTTAAAAAAAAAACAGCCTTTTTNAATGGAAGTGTGACAGGATGCAATTTGTGTTGCAAGTTTAAATTTTAAAAAAAAACAGCCTTTTTCCAACTATAAAATACAAGATATGTACAAACTAGCTCAATACCTGTGCTTTGCTACGAAACTATGTGGTTGGGCTTAGTTTTTGGGGAGAAAAATAAAGGAAAAAAAATTCTGCCTCTGCCTACCAGCATCCATTGGTATTCATCTGGCAAGCATCCTGTCAGTGTGTGAGAGAGTTGAGGGCTGTTTAGAAACTGAAACAGTATTCGTTGTGCGAGCAAGGAGGAGACAGCAAGGAGCCTGGGCTTGGCTTTGCTCAACCATTCTGTACTAAAGCTGCTTGGTGCTGTGAAACTGAAACTCCTCTCTGCTTGTTTTTTGCATTTGGAAGAGCAGATTTCTTTTCCTGTGGGGAAGGAGAGTAGAACTCCTTAGCATCAGAGCCTGTTGTTGTTGTTGTTATTATTATTATTATTAATAATAATAATAATAATATAGCAAATACTAAAGTTATGATGGTCATTTTAAAAATTCTTTCTTAGGGAGCCCCTAGAAGCCAAGAGGAACATATGGGCCAAATTTCAAGTTTGTAGCCTTGACGGTTCTGAAGATTTTGTGATGATGCTTGAGTGATATTTTGTTTTTATATTATATATGTAGAAGATATAGAGAAGATTAAGCAGACCTTGCTTAATTTGGTCAAGATCTGTCTCATTTGCAGATTTGGACATATCTCGAATTTTATAGTTTAAATTTATTTATTTTTTAAAAAAATTATGTCATGTAGTATGACTTATTTCAATTGTGATGCTTCTGATATAAATAAACAACATATTGTGTATATTCAAGATGCTTAATAAGAAATCCTCCCTTTTTCTCTCTCTCTCTCTCCTTCCCTTGCTTTTCTTTTCCCCTCTTCCAGGTGGGGAAATTTTTGAACAGCCAGGAATACCAGCAAAAAATCATCCCCGTCATTGTGAAGATGTTCTCTTCCCCAGATCGGGCCATGAGGATCCGTTTGCTGCAACAGGTTGGCTGGTGTCCAAATCACAAATAGTTGCGTTTGGGATTGTGGATTTGTTAGAGAAAGGACAAAGTTGTGTTTCCTTGGCTCTTCCTTTTAAATTGAGCCATAGTGTCAGGATTCCGGCAGTTGCCCTCATTAAAACATGAGCCTCAAGCCAAGTTTCAAAAACTTGAAAGGATTTATGAGGAGCGAACATGTCGGTATGACCTGTATAAAGCTGATTCTGAGACACGTAATTCCCTGTCACCCTTGACCCTGGTTTCCCTGCACCCCTCTGGGTGTGTCATAATTCATATTCTCCAACAGAAACATGTTCATAGCCAAGAGTTATCAATCACATTCTCCAATTAGAGAGGCAGAAATTCCGGTAGCTTAGTTACAATCTTTGCAAGATAAGAATGGTGATGAACTTTCGGTTCCAAATGCTGCTCTGCTCTTTCAGATTTCTCCCCCCTCCTCTTCTGTTCATGGCAACCCTAAAACAGGCCTAGAAATGTTTTATGAGTTGAAACATAGATTGAGTCCTGCACCGTTAAGCGATTGAAATCAGTGGGCTTTAAAGGAATTCTTCAAGTCACCCAGTCGGGACTCCCCTTTTCTGCTTTTGAATAACAATTTTTGTTTTTATTGCATTTTTTAATAATTGTTTTACTGGCTGAAAAAAGGGGCTACCAGACTCCCAGCCAACTCATGCTGGCGTGCTAAAGTTATAGCTGTGGCTACTTCAACTCAGTTTAAATTAGAATTCCCCAGCCAGCATGCTGCACGGTGTCCTATTCATGAATTAGTGTTAGACTCATGAAATTTGAAAGGGACTTGGAGGCCATTTAGTCCATCCTCACTACTTGGCACATGCTGGTTGGAAAATTCTGGCAGTTGAAATCCCTGAAATGGCCAAATTTGAAAAAAACAACAACTCTGGTGCAGAATTGTGCAACCCCAAGGAGAGGTAAATTCAGCAGACAAGCATTTGTGAGAATCTATTCTCCACTGGAAAGCAAGAAAAAAATGAACAATGAACCTCTTTTTTTTTTCCCTTTGGGTGCTTCTTATTTTGCATCAGAAGGTTGTATTTTTATTTACTAAACAAATTTATAGAGCTGCGCACATATACTTGCGCGCATTGAGAAGAAGTTGGGAGCATAGTCCATAGAGAGTTGGTTTCGTCTCATGGTTAAGGCACCAGGCTAGAAAACAGGAGATGGTGAGTTCTAGTCCTGCCTTAGGCATCAAAGCCAGCTGGGAGACTAAGGGCCAGTCCCCCCCTCTTAGTCCAGCCCCTCTCACAGGGTTGTTGTTGTGGGGAAAATAGGAGAAGTTGGAAGGTGTGTTGGATATGTTCTCTGCCTTGAGTTGTTTATCCAACTAATAAAGGCAGGCTATGAAGGGCACAGTCGCCTTGAGGTGAAGCTCTCATCTCACAATCAGGAGGCTGTGAGTTTGATGCTAGGCAGCAGCAGATGTTTCTCTGGCGCGGAGAGAAAACATCTGCTGTGAGCTCCATGTAGGCATCAGGAAGGGCATCTGGTCAGTAAATGCTCAGCCTCGCTCAGTTGCCCCACCCTGAATTAAGGGATTACAGCAGAATTCCCCAACCTTT
>BHFT01040009.1:0-10606 GCA_004320025.1 Laticauda laticaudata
CCAACGGATGGCAAGCTTTTTTGTCCATTTTACATCCTCTTTGCATCCGTTGGTGCAGTGGGAGCTTCCAGAAGTTCCTGTAGCATTTCTGATTGGGGGAACGAGGTGAATAGTTTTAGCTTTATGTTTTCCTTTGCTATTTTTTAATGTTTCCTCTTGAATTTTTAATTATTTTTCTTTTTAGTTATGGTTTCTCACATTTTTCATTTAATTCTTGAAAAGGTATTTTTCAGGTAAAAGAACATGAGTTTTCTTCTCCTCAACCTCAGGAAACATCAGAATTTCTATTTGTAGTTTCTCCACATACATTTATATATGTGCAAATATGTTTCTTGGAATACAAAAGAGCTAAGATTTCCCCCCCGAGATGGATATTTATTTAAAAAGACATTAACCTTAATAAGTCCTCAAATTGTTAATGGTCCAAAATTTAAGTGTTCCAGAAAGAATCTTTTCCCCCCAATATGGGCTTTAAATGTTTTAATAATTACAAATTATAAATTATAGTGATTCTAGTAATCTTCCTAATGTTACTTCTATGACTTGAGTCTTCTGGATGTTCATGTGAACTAGATCATTATGATTAGAGATTTTTTTTATCAAGTTTTGGATTCTTTGGTAGATTTTAATAAAGTTCCAGCTTAATTTACTTTACATAATTTAATTTACTTTTTTGTACCTGGACAGTAGTTGAAGTAAACCTAATGTGAGTCTTATTGCAAATATTCAGTCACGATGCAGTAACATTATCTATTAAGTATACAAAAACTCATCTTATTATATTCAAGATGCTATTTAATTATATCATTATGAAGCCGTTCAGAAATTGCAGATTTTGTCATTGTATATTCCATAAACCTTTAAACCTTGCAGATCATCTTACTACAAATGTTTTATGGAAAACAAGAATAAAATATTTTCTTATATCTTTTATATCTTTATTTCTATATATTAAAGCAAAAAGAAGGAGGACGAGGAGGAGGAGAAGGAGAAACAACACTGGTTTTCATTATGGGACAAAAAACTATTTACTACTGGAATTGATTGATTGATTGATTTTAGCTCACCTTACTATCTTTATAAATAAGTCAAGATGGCAAACATCTAATATTCCTTCTTCCTCCTATTTTCCCCATAACACCAACCCTGTGAGATGAGTTGGGCTGAAGGATAATGACTGACCCAAGGTCACCCAGTCAGCTTTCATTCCTAAAATGGGACTGGAACTCACTGTCTTCTAGTGATTGGCTTAAAGTCACCCAACTGGCTTCCATGCCTAAGGAAACACTAGAACTCACAGTCTCTTGGTTTCAAATCTGGTACCTTAACCACTAGACCAAACTGGCTCTGAATATCTAATATCTAAATACATATCTTTTTACCTTAGGCCTTTTAGCTTTAACATTGCTGTGATGCTTGATTTTCAGTTTGTCAACCATTTAGTTATATATATGTATAGCTAAAGTGAAACTGAAACAGTATTTGCTATGTGAGCAAGAAGGAGACAGGAAGCAGCCTGGGTGTGACTTAGCTCAACTGTTCTGTACTAAAGCTGGTTGCTGCTGTGAAACTAAAACTGAAACTCCTCTCCTCTACTTGTGTTTTGCATTTGGAACAGATNGTACTAAAGCTGGTTGCTGCTGTGAAACTAAAACTGAAACTCCTCTCCTCTACTTGTGTTTTGCATTTGGAACAGATTTATTTTCAGGTGGGAAGGGGAGTAGAACTCCTTAGATCAGAGCGTGTCAATAATAATATATGAAATACTAAGGCTGTGTTGGTCATTTTGAGAAATCATTTCTTAGTGAGCATCTAGAAGCCAAGAGGAACATACATGCCAAATTTCAAGTTTATAGGCTTTATGGTTCTGGAGATTTTGTGATGATGCTTCAAGGGAATTTCACTTTTATATATATAGATTCTATAGGAGAATGCTAAGCTGAAATAAGAGTCAGCATAGGTGGAAAGTAGATCTGAGCAGACTTCCATGATGGAAAAGATTTTATTAGAAAGCAGGAGAGAGAGGGAGAGAGAAAGATTTCCTCTCCCCACTTTTAAGGCTGGTGTGGTACGTCTGGCATTTAAGCAAATGAAGTGATGTTACAGTATATTACAAATCTTAAGCAGTCATTTCCAAGCTAATGGCTTTGCCCATAACGATTTGTCATGCAATTTTAGCTTCAAAGCTTGGCATTAATTACAAACAAGAAACAAATCACACTGCTAAAACATACATTACAGACAAATTATGCTCTCAAAATAGGTAATTTACAGCTCAGAAATAGTAATTGATAAATTTTAAAAGTCTTTCTCCACATTATTTTTAGAGGTGCCACTGAATCTCGGGATAATTTGAGACCACTCAGTAGAGGAATTCAGGCCATGGCTTGGAAGGTACCTTCACACTTCAAAATAGCCATGTCTGAGGCCCACATCCTTCCTAAATAGAACACCAGGGAAGGGTTCCTGCTTTTTATTTACCAATTTAGAGTTTAGCAGAAGGTGCTGAAAGAATAAACTAATATGGGCTATCATAGTATTTTTAAATTTGTGTACTATCTAACTTAATATGTGTTTTAAATAGGTTTTAGACTAGGTTTTTAATTATTATTATTACTTTAATTATTTTACTTTTTAAATACTGTGTAGTGTGATTGCGATGTGGTGTTTGGGGCACTGTGCTGGAATAGTTTTCAAATTTCATTGTATTTTGAATGCAATGACAATAAAGAATTCTATTCTATTCTGTTCTGTTCTGTTCTATTCTATTCTATTCTATTCTATTCTACTCCATTCTATTCCATTCCATCCTATTCTATCCTATTCTTTCTCAACAGAACTGAAGAAGCTTCTTGGATGAGAAGCGAAACATCTTCCTTTTTCTTTTTCCTCTTTTCTGAAATGCCTATTAGTGTACATTCAAGTGACAATAAAGTTATTATTCTATTCTATTCTATTCTATTCTATTCTACCCTCATTCTATTCTATTCTATTCTATTCTATTCTATTCTAGTACATCTGAGGTCAAAGGACAGGCAGAGAGTCAGGGTGGAGCCAAGAGAGGATTCAGCCTGGAATCCTTCCCACAAGTGCTTAAAGTCCAACCCATCTTAAATTCTGTTAACTCTTATTAAGTGCTGAACATTAGTTGACTAAAGCCCATGTCACACTGCACCAACGGATGGAAAGAGGATGTAAAATGGAGAGAAACACTTGCCATCCATTGTCTTGGCCATCATTGTTAATGTGAATTCAATTCCGTTCTGTACACTCACTGCCTCCGTTTTTCATCCTCTCTATTCGTCCATGCATCCGCGTCGACTGCGCGTTCCATCCCGCTCAAAAATTTTGAGGCTGCTCAAAACTTTTGAGTGGGAAGATGTATCCAACGCGTCGTTCTGCATCCGCAACACATAACAGAACATCCGCTTCTACATCCGTCGTCATTGTTACGCCGTCGCTATATCCTGCTAGGTCAATCCGCCTGCGCATTCTGGCGCACTCCAATCCACTCCAGCGGAATATACGGACACAGAGAAGCCGAACGGAGCGGCAGAAACGGACCACAAAGCATTAGTAGCACAACGGAGAAAAGGATGAAAGCGGATGCAGCTCGCATACAAAGCATTTAAAAATGCGGAAAAAACATTCGCAGAGGGACCTATCTCTGATATCTTAGGATGTCTGCTAGGATGCCCTAGAGATGCAAAGGACATCGAGCGGAAAACCTTATATTTCGTATAAAAAGGGGGAGGAACGATCACCTGGACCTCAACTCCACTCCAGCAAGGCCCTGCTGCTGTGCAGACCTCTTTCAGCCTTGCTTCTGCCTTCTTGCTCTTCCACAGCATCCAGTCATCTCACCCATGGATCATACAACACAGCTCCTTTTGGAAGCCACCATCGTTCTGCAACAGTGCGAAAGCCATCTACAGGCTCTTTCACCTGTTCTACGCGAAAGAAAAGGAGGCGGCCAACGAAGTGTCTGGGTCCGAAGATGGATCGGAGAAGAGCAGAGTACGCGACTGTACAACAAGCTGATGGTGGAGCTGAGGAACGAAGACACTTGTGCACACCGTTGAAGCCACAGATGGCAAGCACGTGGCCTGCAAACCTCCAGCCAACTCAGGGTCCACTTATTTCAAACTACAAGGGCTCTTTCAGCATCATCCTCTTCGCCATGGTCGATGCTGGACTACAAGTTCATAGTATAGTCGATGCTCTCAGGCAACGGGTCAGCTTCAGATGCCCAGGTATACAAACGCCAGTCACCTCAAGGAGGGGCTGGAACGCAACCTCATCATGGGCTTCCCAGATCCAGACCCCCCTGCCCAACGACACACAAGATGTGCCTAACTTCATCGTGGGGGATGACGCCTTCTCCCTCAGAACGCTACCCTCATGAAGCCCTACACCTCCAGATGCCACACACGCTGTAGCGAAGAGAGGATCTTCAACTACAGGCTGTCCAGGGCAAGGTGGGTGGTTGGAGAACGCCTTTGGGCATCCTGGCCAACAGGTTCCAGGTACTTCTCAACCAGCATACAGCATCATCCAGAGACCGTGAGGTGAATCGTGGAAGCTTGCTGCATCGCTACAACAATCTCATGTGCACCCGCTACCGCAGCCACAGTGGTTGCAGAACAGCTCGTGGACCTCCAAACAGGCAAATGGGGACATGGAGCCTGGTGAATGGAGGCAAGGGCAAAACCTGATAGACACTCTGGATGTGGCAAGGCCCACAAGAGCTTCACGTGAAGGGAAGAAGCAGCGCAACCTCCCTGAAAACACTGGTGGCAACTCCCCAGCTGGAGCAGTGGAGTGAAAGACAGGATGATAGATGATTAATGGATGCTTCCTTCAGCCTGGTCTCATCACACTGATGAGATTGGGCCATGTATGTTGGGTGGGCCTTCAATGAACAGGGCATTTAATTAAAGAGTTGTGTATATGTTGAAATGTGTGGATCAATGATTACATTGTTATTGATAATAAAGGGCCAAAGGTGTGGCACCTGGGAGGGTGGACCATACAAGTCCCACTATGCTTGCACTGGAGGTTTTATCTATCCCACAGCTATCCCTCCCCATCCCACAGGTATCCCTGCCCATCCCACAGCTATCTTATCCATCCCACAAGCATGCAAAGGCTTAAACCATTTCTAAAAGTTTCCACCAAAGACCTTTATTTAATAAAAGAAACTGAAGCAAGTGTGTGAAGCAAAGATTAATCTTTATTAATAACAAACTGTAAAAGCAAAATGACCCAAGGCAAGTGTCCAAAGCAAAAATAAAGTCAACGAGGTAGCCCCCAGTCTCTGGCACTTTCTTGGTCACTCTGAGACATGCCCAGTCTCAGGGGTGAAGGGTCAGGTGCTGTGGAGGTGGCTGCTGCTGGAGTGTGGTCTGAGGCGGTCATTGGGGTGGCCTGGCCCCGAGAGGACAACAGGGGACGGTGTGTGTGGAGGAAGCTCTCAGAGAGCTGGCTCAGCCCCGTGATGTTGAGAGCCCCTTCCTCCATGACATGGGGTGTCAGCCGCCAATACCGATGACAGAATGTTCTGAGGCCAGGGCTGGCTGTGCGGGTGGGAGGAAGGAGCAGTGAAGTGGGGATGTCTGGTCTGCAGCTGAGCGAGGTGAGGCATCGGGTGGCATCTGTGGCATGGGTGGCATGGGTGGCATGGTGGCATCAAGTGGCATCAGTGGCACCGGGTGGCGTACGATGTTACCTGTGCCTGGACCCTGGAAGGGCTGCCTGTGTCTGGCTAGACCCTCTGGTAGCTGTAGCCTTTGGTAGGTGAGGGCCTGTGGAAAGCCTTGGAAGGGCTGTGTAATCAACCTGGGGTGGGAGGAGCAGGCCTGGACTGAGTGGGAGCAAAGTTCAGGTTGGTCTGGAGGGTTTGTGAAGAAGATCGGTGATTCCTGTCCTTATACCACCTGGTCTGTGGTTCGCCGACATGTTCATGAGGGTCTGGTTGACGTAAGGTGAGGAAGGGCTTGCAGTTGGAGGATGGGGCGTCGGTGGTGTACCAGCTGAGAGAGGAGATCTACGCTGCTTCTGATGGTGTCCCTGATCTCCAGCAGGACAGTGTGGCTTCTGCCTCTCCAGTCTGCCTCTCTGCCTTTCTGTGGAGTGGAACTGGGGGGGATGCGGGTTGGCCTGGTGTGGAAGTGCCTCTCCTGTGCTCCCACTGTGTCAGGTGGTCGCTCCAGCGCACGCCCATCATGGGTAGTACAGCTGTCGGAGGGTTCTCCGTCGTGGGGACGCTCACACAGATACCCTGCGCTGGACACAAGGAGCTGACTCTTTGCCAGAAGAGGACTGGCTCTCAGCAGGCTGCCTGAGAGAGAGGGTTGTGAGAGGGGCTGCTCCTCGGTGGTGGACCTCACCCTCAAGAAGCTGCACTTGGCCATCACGTAGGTCTGCTCTGTCATCAGCTTGACGCGTGCCTGGCCAGATTTCTTGAGGTGCACGTTCCCGTACCAGGTGTGCATGTACTTCCACCAGCTGAGGAGCACCTCCAAAGTGTAACCCAGGCCTCTTCGGCCTTCTCTCTCCAAGCAGCCTGCTTTCTTTTGGTGGTCTCGATAGAAGCCTGTGTCCCTTCCGCCAAAGGATATTATTCTCCCTCAGCCATTCAGCACCTCATTTCATTGTTCCTCTTCTATGGTGTATTTCCTCCTCTCCCATTCATGCGTCTGCCTCTGCTCCTCCCTCTGGCAGGGCCATATGGGACCCTCATCTAGAGGGCTTTCCGAGTTTTGTAGGAGGTGCTTCTCACACACCCCACCAAAAGCAGCAGCAGACAACAATAACAGTAGCAGCAAAAGCAGGACCAGCAGCACAAGCAGCACCAACAGCACCAGCAGCACCAGGAGCACCAGCAGGACCAGGAGCACCAGCAGCACCAGCAGCCACCAGGAGCAATCAGGCAAGCACCAGCAGGACCAGCAGGACCAGGAGCAGCACGAGCAGAGTAAGCACCAGCAGAAGCCCAGCACACCAGGAAGCAGCGCCAAGCAGAATAGCAGACCAAGCAGAAGCACCAGCACCAGGAGCAGCGCCAGCAGAAGCTCCAGCACCAGAAGAGAGCGAGCCCTGAGCAGCACGAAGCCCCAGCAGAAGCAGAGTGAGGGCCAGGGGGTGGATGGTGGCCCTGTCCCTCTTGCCAGGGCTGGCAGTAGATGGCAGGGGCTTTCTCTTCTTCCCCATGGTTGTTGGCTTGCTGGCTGGCTGGATGGCTGGCTGGAGCTGTGTCTGGCAGCAGGTTTTTCCTCTGAATGGTGACCTGCTTGCAAGCTGTTTCCCTTTATATCCGTGGGGCTGACGCAATGCCATCCTCCCCGCATATGCAGTGAATGCTTTGCATCCACTAGGCATCCCGCTCAGCTTCCGCTCTTTCCATTGCGCGTCCGCTTTGCTGTGCTCCCCGGAAGCCCTGCAGATGTGCCATCCGCTCCCATCCGCTTCCATCCCGCTAAGCTTCGTGGAGCCATACCGCTTTCCATCCCTCTACATCCTCCCCCATCCGTTCCTTTCGCGTTGTTGTCCGCTCTGTTATTCAAATTCGGGGCACTTTTGAGAAGCGGATAACAATGGATGGAACATTTTCTCGTCCGCTGTGTCCTTTTTACAAATGTTTTGCATCCATCAACCAATGTGACAGGGCCTTAAATACTTGTGTGAAGGCATGAGCAATAAATCAGTTTAACTAGAATTTAACGTGTGGTCCTCAGAGGTGGTATTGAGCAGGTTCTGACCAGTTCTGGAGAGCCAGTAATGGAAATTTTGAGTAGTTCAGAGAACCAGCAAATACTCTGACTAGACATTTTACACTGCCATGCCCACCAACCCACCAAACCACGGTCACAGAACTGGTAGTAAAAACATTTGAATCCCACCACTAGTGGTCCTGATTGTTTGTGCCTGACATCGGAACACAGGAGGGATGGAGGCAAAATCATTCACATCTCTTCTTTTTGACATGTTATTCCCCCCAGTAGTGCACTCCCCGCTACTCATAATTGTTTTAACTGAAAATATGGAATGGAATGGAATATACACACAATATGTATATTCTTTTTTTGATACCTGTATAGAAGTAGCTTGCTATTCTCTTCTGAAAATATTTTGACACTTTTTTTTAAGAAGTAGGAGCTTATTTCTACTGAATTTCAGTTTTAGGTAGTCCTCGCTTCGTGACTGAAGTTACAACGGCACTGAAAAAAGTGACTTATGACTGGTTTTTCACATTTACAACCATTGTGGCATCCCCGCAGTCACATGATCAAAATTTGGGCGCTTAGCAACTGGCACGTATTTATGATGGTTGCACTGTCCTTGAGGTCATGTGATCACCATGTGTGACCTGGCTATGGACACATAAAGTTAATGGGGGGAAAGCTGAATTCACTTAATGTCCACAAAACTCGCTTATGAGCTGCGGTGATTTGTTAACAAGCGCGGCATGAAAAATCATAAAACGGAGTCAAACTCATATTAAAAACTCCCTTGCTGGGCAAGAGGCAAATAAAGACTCAATCATCCAGGCCAAAAAGTATCTCAAAATCATGGCTAAATCATGGCACTTGGACCAGTGGTGGGATTCAAAAAAATTTAGTACCAGTTTTGTGTGCATGGCTTGATGGGTGTGGCTTGATGGGCATGGCAGGGGAAGCCTACTGCAAAATCCCCATTCTCTCCCCACCCCACTAACCTGTTTTCCAGTTCTGTTCTCCTGTGCAGGGAAACCAAAGAAGACCCAGCTAGGAGTCGGGAGGCAGAGAAGAGATGGGGTTGGCAGGGCCAGTCAGAGGTGGGATTTGCTGGTTCTTTGAACTACTCAAAATGTCCACTACCGGCTCTCCAGAACAGGTAAGAACCTGCTGAATACCACCTCTGACCTGGACCAAAGTTAATTAAAATGAAGAGGTTTCATTACTCATTCAAGTAACTTCTTCAATAACTTCAAGTAGCTTAGATACTTGCTTAGCAATGGACATTTTAGGCTCAACTGTGGTTGTAAATCGAGGACTACCTGTACTTGCCTGGGTATTGACTTTCAGATGTTACCTCTTTCCATCAATCATGTTGCTGAGGCAGGGAGGGGCGAAGAAGAAACCTCGGACATTTCTCATTCTGTATCTGAAACACCCTGACATGAATCTGGCCACCTCTTCCTTAGTCCTTTCACACCTTGTTCTCCCCAACAGCCTCCTTCACAACAGACATCTTATCAAACGTGACTGATAGCTGCAATCTGCACACTGGGCAGCCATTAAGCAAATTACCTGAATCATTGCAAGGATTAGTCTCATTAACACATGATTAGCATCAAATTAAAATAATGAGTGTTTAACTTCTGATGTCTTCCAGTTGTTTGAACAGCTTGATCAGCCACACCAGGCTGGCAGAGAGATGATGGGTGGCAAAAAGTCATTTGGCTAACAGGGAGGGGAGAACAGAAGTAACCTGTCCAGAGGTAGTGTTATTTTCAAATGGGGAGAGAGAGACAGAGACAGAGACAGAGATAAACAGAGACAGGGACAGACAGAGAGACAGAGAGAGACAGAGACACATATATATAGAGAGTAAGACAGAGAGAGACAGAGAGAGAGAAAGACAGACAGAGACACAGACAGACAGGGACAGACAGAGAGACAGAGAGACAGAGAGAGAAAGACAGGGACAGAAACAGGGACAGAGAGAGAGACACAAAGAGAGAGAGAGACAGACAGGGACAGACAGAGAGAAAGAGAGAGACAGACAGGGACAGATACAGGGACAGAGAGAGACACACAGAGAGAGAGACAGACAGGGACAGAGAGAGAGAGAGACAGAGACAGACAGAGATAGATAGGGACAGAGAGAGAGAGAGAGACAGAGCAGGGACAGAGAGACAGAGAGACACAGAGAGACAGACAGAGACAGACAGACAGAGACAGACAGACAGGGACAGAGAGAGAGACAGAGAGAGACAGACAGGGACAGAGACAGGGACAGAGAGAGAGAGACAGACAGGGACAGAGACAGGGACAGAGAGAGACAGAGACAGAGAAAGAGAGACAGAGAAAGACAGAGACAGACAGAGACAGACAGGGACAGAGAGAGAGAGAGACAGACAGGGACAGAGACAGGGACAGAGAGAGAGGCAGAGAGACAGGGACAGAGACAGGGACAGAGAGAGAGACAGAGACAGAGACAGAGAGACAGGGACAGACAGGGACAGAGACAGGGACAGAGAGAGAGGCAGAGAGAGAGAGACAGGGACAGAGAGAAAGAGAGAGACAGACAGGGACAGAGACAAGGACAGAGAGACAGAGAGAGACAGACAGACAGAGACACAGACAGACAGGGACAGACAGAGAGACAGAGAGAGACAGACAGGGACAGAGACAGGGACAGACAGAGAGAGAGACAGACAGGGACAGAGACAGGGACAGAGAGAGACAGAGAAAGAGAGACAGAGACAGAGAAAGACAGACAGAGACAGACAGGGACAGAGAGAGAGACAGAGAGAGAGAGACAGGGACAGAGACAGGGACAGAGAGAGAGGCAGAGAGAGAGAGAGACACAGACAGGGACAGAGACAGGGACAGAGAGAGAC
>BHFT01040009.1:10621-137205 GCA_004320025.1 Laticauda laticaudata
AGAGAGACAGAGACAGACAGAGACAGACAGGGACAGAGAGAGAGACAGAGAGAGAGACAGAGACAGACAGACAGAGACACAGACAGACAGGGACAGACAGAGAGACACAGAGAGACAGACAGGGACAGAGACAGGGACAGACGGAGAGAGAGACAGAGAAAGAGAGACAGAGACAGAGAAAGACAGAGACAGACAGAGACAGACAGGGGCAGAGAGAGACACACAGAGAGAGAGAGAGAGAGGGACAGAGACAGGGACAGAGAGAGAGGCAGAGAGAGAGAGACACAGACAGGGACAAGGACAGGGACAGAGACAGAGAAAGACAGACAGAGACAGAGAGAGACAGACAGACAGAGACAGACAGGGACAGAGAGAGAGAGACAGAGAGAGAGAGAGAGAGAGACAGGGACAGAGAAAGAGAGACAAAGAGAGAGACAGGGACAGGGACAGACAGAGAGACAGAAAGAGACAGAGAGACAGAGAGAGAGATAAAGAGAGACAGAGAGACAGAAGGAGAGAGAGAGAGAGACAGAGAGAGACAGAGAGAGAGATCAGCTGGAAATAGATATATAAAGAGATTAGAAGTAAGGTACAGGTGGAAGTATAACAGGGATGGGATCCAACTGATATAACTACTGGTTCTGTTGCTCTGCCTTGTGCACGCATGCACAAGTCACGCGAGTAGTGTGAGTACAATTTACGACATGCTGAGCTGCCCGAACAGCTGAGCAGTGCTGCGTGCAAGTGTGCAGCAGTTGGAAAGGCCCTTTTTTCCTGCTTTTTCAACTGCAGCTGTGTCACGCAAAGCAGCTGTGGTTGAAAAAGCAGGAAATAAAGGTCAGGAAAGAGCCCGGACGGGCGGGTGGGTCAAAACAGCAGCAGACATAGAACCAGTTCTATGCCTGCTGCTCTTCAGAAGTACCGGATCTACAGAGGTCGGCAGAACCAGTAGAATCCCACCCCTGAAGTAGAACCAGAGCTAGGTACCAAAGGTGCTTTTTCAAGAGCCAACTGGACTTTCTGGTTTTTCTTTGAAGACATTTTGCTTCTTATCCAAGGAGCTTCAGCTGAATAAGTTTATCAGCCAAGAAGCTTATCTTTTTGGACGAGAAGCTTTTTCAGCTTGGAGATGTTTTCTTTGAAACATCTTCAAAGAAAAAGGAGAAAGTCCAGTTGCCTCTTGAAAAAGCACCTTTGGGACAACCATGACCTAGAGGACTGAGAATCTCCATAGAAACTGGAGCCAGGGATAGGAATAGAAGTCGAGATACAATTCTCCAAAGCACCTGACGGCAGGATAAGAAGCCATGGGTGGAAACTAATAAAGGAGAGAACCACCCAAGAACTAAGGAGAAATTTCCTAATAGTGAGAACAATTAATCAGTGGAACTACTTGCCTCCCGAAGTTGTAAATGTTCCAACACTGCAAGTTTTTAAGAAGAGGTTGGACAACCATGTGTCTGAAATGGTATAGAGTTTGCTGCCTGAGCAGGACGTTGGACTAGAAGGGTTCTATGGTCCCTTCCAACTTTGTTATTCTGCTATTGTGTTATTTTATTCTGTTGTTCTGTTCTCCTTGTTCGACTCTTGACAATTCTGTGTCTCCACATCTTCCAATCTTACACTACTATTTTGAGTTGCTCTATGCTCTGGCTGGTATCAGTTTTAATGGGGTCCAGCTGCCACGTTCCTTGGTGGCCTGATTTAGTTTTATCTTAACTCTTCCAAACATAATTGCTTTCCCCAGTGACATAGCCAAAGTAAGCTACAAATAAGTTAGCTTAGTAGTAGTAACTGTGAGAGGGATCTTGGAATTTTAGTGGACAACCAATGGCCATAAATATGAGTCAGCAGTGTGCAGCGGCAGCCAAAACAGCCAACACAATCTTATGTTGTATTAACAGAGGGATACAATCGAGATCAAGTGAGGTTACTAATACCACTCTATAAAGCCTTAGTAAGGCCAAACCTAGAGTACTGCATCCAGTTTTGTTCACTACACTATAAAAAAAAGAACAACTCTAAGATCTTTCTCATGTCTCTTCTCGTTGGTCCTACTAATCCCCTGACCTCTGATTTTGTATACTTGAACAGTTGCAGTAACTTGGCATGGCTAGTCTAGGGAAGAGAAGGACCAGGGGAGACATGATAGCAGTCTTCCAATATTTGAGGGGTTGCCACAGAGAGGAATGGGGGAGGGTCAAGCTATTTCCCAAAGCACCTGAAGGCCAGACAAGGAATAATGGAAAGAAACTGAACAAGGAGAGATTCAACCTAGAAATAAGGAGAAATTTTCTGACAGTGAGAGCAATCAATTAATGGAACAGAAGTTGCCTTCGGAAATTGTGAGGTCTTCATCACTGGAAGCTTTCAAAAAGAGACTGGACTGTCATCTGTCAGAAATGGTGTGTGGTCTCCTGTTTCGGCAGTGGGATTGGACTAGATGACCTATAAGGTCCCCTCCAACTCTGTTAATCTGTTAAATCTATTAGATGGAGACAGGACATTTTTGAAATCAATGTTCAAAAATCAGATCATTTAGCTGAAAATAGCCAACCTTTGAACCAACTTGAAGCTCCTCCAGAGAACAAGAGCTGCAAATCTTAAGAAGTCCCTTGTTCCTTATTTCAGTGAATATGTAGAAAGGGACTGTTTAATCCTACACATGTTTAATTCAGTAAAGAAAAATGAAGCATCTGCTAGAAATAGCTGGCTGCTTATGCTTGAACCCTCCAGTGAATGAGATCAGCACCTTTCCACTGTTAAACTGCTTGTTCGGTTTTAAACTGCTTGTTCACTGTTAAACTGCTTGCTTGATGGCAAACTTTTTTGTTGTGGTGTGCCGAAAGTTCTCACGCACGCATGCCAGCACCCACAATGCAATGCGCCCTATTCCCCTGCACATGTGCATGCCTCCCATCTGATTTTCGGCCTGTTTGAGACCATTTTCACCCTCCCAGATGCTCGAGGGAAGCCTCTGCAGCCTCGAGAGGCCGAAAATGGGCCCGCTTTGTCACTTCTGGTATTTCTGGAATTCCCATTTTTTGGCCTCCTGAGGCTGCAGAGGCTTCTGGAGGGCGAAAACAGCCTCAAACAGGCTGAAAATCAGCTGGGAGGCGTGTGCATGTGTAGTGCAGGTAAGTTGGGCTGGGGCTTGTATGCCCGCACAAATGGCTCTGTGTGCCACTTGTGGCATGCGTGCCATAGGTCTGCCATCATGGTTCTATTAGGATATGTTTTAATGTAAGAACATAAGCAGTATCCTGTTTGGTTGGCCTCTTGGCCCCACCTAGTCCAGCAGGTTGTTCTGACCAGGGATGGTCTTCAACATTTTTTCACAACGGGTTCTCTGCCCGGTGGCTGGGTGGGCTTGGCGAAGTCAGCCTCCTGCACCCTGGTGGGGAGGGCAATTTTGCCATCTCCGGACTCCAAAGGCTTTCCTCAAGCCTCTGAGAGGGCGAAAATGGCTTCCCCGGGCTCTGGAGGCTCTCTGGGAAACTAGAAATGGGCCCATTTCTGCCCTTCCTGAACGGTTCACATGGGGACTCCTGGGAGGGGTCGGCAAGGCCAGCCAGGAATGGAATTTGGGGATTCTATGAACAACATACATGAACATGAACTATTTCACAAGAAGAGTTCTCCACTCCTCTACTCATTGCAGAATACCTTATGCCACCAGACTTGAAACTCTAGACCTAGAAAATCTAGAACTATGCTGCCTTCGGTCTGATCTAAGTATAGTGTATAAAATCATATACTGCAATGTCCTACCTGTCAATGAATATTTCAGCTTCAACCATAACAAGACAAGAGCACACAATAGATACAAACTCAAGGTTAACCAAACCAAACTTGATTGCAGGAAATAAGACTTCAGAACAGAGTGGTCAATATCTGGAAGACTCTACCTGACTCTGGTTTTTTCCCCAAACCCCAAAAACTTTAACCTTAAACTGTCTACTATTGACCTCACCCCTTTCCTAAGAGGTCTGTAGGGGGCATGCATAAGTGCACCAATGTGCCTACCGTCCCTCTCCTATTGTTTTATTTTTCTTATATGTATCCATGTATTAATAACTGTGTTTTTACTTACACCTATTATCTTGTAAGCAATTGACAAATAAAAATAAAAATAAACAAAAATAAATGAATAAATAAATGCAGAATCTTAGCTAGAGGTTCTCCCGAACCCCTGCGAACCCCCAGCACCCCAGCCCTGGTTTTGATGGTGGCCAGCCATCTACACAAGAAACCCTACAAGTCTCCCAGAAGATGGCCTTCCGAGGCAGCCACTCTGTCATCAGGACTAATAAACTTTATGTCAAGAATGAAAACTTGGCAGCTCCGTGCCTTTTCTTTTCATCTTGCCATTAGAGCAAGAGGGGGAGATGTAGATTATGAATGGGTTAATAAGTGTTCCACTGAAAGTGGAGAGCCTGGAAACTTTTCAAGGACATTTTAACAGGTGTGAAGAAAAAGGCAGATGGTTCCCATAACAAAGAAAACTTGTTTACATGAGCTACATGGAAGCCTTGGCTGGGAAGATCATTGTTAAATACTATGTTCTGGTGCCTTGGAATTTCAGAGTGAGTTTTACTTGGCCTTTACCATGCCATGCATTCAATAAACAGTAAGCTTTTCAGAAATGAAGTAATCCCGGTCTTTTATTTGTGATACTGAAGCTGAATGTTGGCACCTTGACACCCCCCCCCCCAAGACTATCATGAATTAGTCCAACCCTTTTGAAGTCAGCAACTCTGGTAACCAGCATCAAAATCTTATCTCACCCTTATTAGTTGAATGCAGAGTTGGTATTCAGCAGGTTCTAACCAGTTCTGGAGAACCAGTAGCAGGAATTTTGAGTAGTTCAGAGAACCAGCAAATCCCACCTCTGAATGGCCCCGCCCCCATCTCTTCTCTGCCTCCCAAGTCCCAGCTGATTGGCTGAGTCTTCTTTGGTTGCCCTGCACAGGACAACGGATCTGGAAAGCAGGTTAGTGGGGTGAAAGGAATGGGGATTTTGCAGTATCCTTCCCCTGCCAAACCCACAGAACCGGAAGTAAAAGAAATTGAATCCCACCACTGGTTGAATGTGTCTTCCTCAATCTTGAGGCTTCTGAAGGTTCTGCTCAGGATTTTAGCTGTTCCTAACACTGCTGCGGTCTTCTGGAAAGAGCTCTGATGTCGTTCCTGGGGTCCATTGGAGCCCCTATCTCAGCCTAGGAGCCACAGCCTCAAGTGTGAGGCCACTTGGCCTTGACTTTCCACACCCTCTCTGGTTCCTCCTTCAGGCCCTAGTACTTCTCATACTTCTTCCCAATCAAAAACTCAAAGACATGAACCTGAAATCTTTTTATTAGGCATGATAGAACCAAAAATGAAAAAGAAACACCAATTCATGATTCTGCATATCATAACTGCAGCCAGAATAAGTTTTCCCCAAAATTGGAAATTGGCTATGACCCCCCTAAGAAAATATGGCAATCAATAAAATACATGAGTGTGCTGAGATGGACAGACTAACCAAACTCTTAAAAAATAACCAAGATGGTGACTATTATGACACATGGGATATCTGGTATGATTGGCTAAAGAAACTTGACAATTCATTGAAAACAAGGGAGATGTGTAATTAATTGTAAATTATATAATTAATTTTCAGCTTCCTTCGGGTATTATCCCACGTCATTGTAGTTGTGCTTTTAAAGTTGTAGCAACATTTCGGCAGAATCTCATCTGCTATCATCAGGCTTCTGTATTGAGTTCATCTGACGAACTCAATATTATATTAGTTATATTAGTCGATATTAGTCAATATTAGTTATTGACAAACTTATTAGTTATATTAATCAATATTAGTTATTGACGAACTCAATACAGAAGCCTGATGATGGCAGATGAGATTCTGCCGAAAGGTTGCTACAATTTTAAAAGCACAACCACAATGACATGGGATAATACCCAAAGGAAACTGAACAGCACACATGTAGGTACCTGCGAAAACTTAAGAAATATATATATGTTTTTTTAACATATATATAAATATATATATATATAAAAATAATTTTTTTAAAAAACTCAAAGACATATACAATGAGTTTTTCCAATACAGGTAGTCCTCAATTTGCAACAGTCCATTTAGTGACTATTCAATGACTTGGGGTCATTTTTCACACTTATCGCTGTTGTGACATCTCCATGGTCGCGTGATTTAAATGCAGGTGCTCAGCAACTGATCCGTACTTATGAAGTGCCCCAAGGTTATGCGATCACCTTTGGAGACCTTCTGATAGGCAAAGTCAGTGGGAAATCCAGAGTCACTGAACCACCGTGTGACTAATATAACAACTTCAGTTGTTCACTTAATGACTGTGGCAAGAGAAATCGTAAAATGGGGAGAAACTCACCGAACAAATGTCTCACACTAGCAACAGAAATATTGGGCTCAATTGCAGTTATAAGTCAAGGATGACCTGTTCTGGAATAATTTATTGACATTACTAAGCCAAGCACAACACAAAATAACAATATCTATCTACTCTCTGAAGGAAGAGTTGCTGTTTTCTCTAATTTGGGTGGATGGATGGATGGATATGATAGATAGATAGATAGATAGATAGATAGATAGATAGATAGATAGATAGATAGATAGATAGGCAGATAATAGCCAGCTCGATGATTGACAGATGATAGATATAGCTAGATATAGATGATATAGTTAGATATAGAGAAAGATAGATTAGAGAAATAGATGATAGCTAGCTAGATGTTACATAGATGATGGATAGATGTTATAGATAGATATAGAGAAAGATAGATTAGATGAATAGTTAGATAGATGATAGCTAGCTTGCTAGATGATAGATGATAGGTAGATGATATAGGTAGGTAGGCAGGCAGGCAGGCAGGCAGACAAACAAACAGACAGATAGACAGACAAATCGACAGATTGACACATAATGGACAAATTGGCAGACCTGGAGTAGATTGGACTGGACAGACAGACAGACACAGTCAGACAGACAGATATCAAAATTTCTATAAACTTTTGGGTGGATTTCATTTTGCCTGTACTTAGGGAAGGAAGATGGAGAGAGGAAGGAAGTGAGGGAGGAGGGAAGGGAAGGAAGGAGAGTGGGAAGGAAGGAAGGAAGGAAGGAAGGAAGGAAGGAAGGAAGGAAGGAAGGAAGGAAGGAAATTCTCCTTTCTGGCTCAGTGTTGGTTCTTTGGATGCCTCCTTTCTGTAAGAACTGAAGGCTGATTGCTTTATTATGCCAACCCCTGTTCCAATCAAAAGGTATGTGAAGACTGACACATTGGAGCAAATAAATAAATAAATCGCCAGGCTGAAAATGCTGGTATCATTTGAGGAAGCATCTGACAGCTCATCTATGTAAAGCAGCCAATGTTTAAACCCCAACATCTTGTCTAGTTTTTCTTTTTTCAAATGCCACAAACCATAAGCGAATATTATAGACAAAACACTTGTCAAAACTTGCTTCGCTGCCCCTATTTTTAATTTATTACTGTTCCTCAAAAGTGCAAAAAGGCAACTCAAATAGATAACATTACTTTCTCATTTGCATCAAATAGAAAATAGCCCCCTCCTCCTAAAATTGGCAAAAAATAAAATAAAAAAATAAAAACCCAAGCGCACAACTGTGCAATGAAAGAAGGGAATAGAATAAGATGCTTCTGTATGCCAATTCCTTATGTTTACGGAACATGGGTAGTATGTTTTATTAAGGGAAAACCTTCGATGTTATTTCGGGGAAGTAACATAGCTGAGGTGCAGCAATCCTCTCTGCCACACGAATCAGCTGAGCAGGTATAAGTAAGTACAGTGCAGGAGCGGTCAGGGAGACCCATACACACACACACACACACACACACAAACACACACACGCCAGAGGTGGTATTCAGCAGGTTCTGACCACTTCTGGAGAACCGGTAGCGAAACTTTTGAGTAGTTCGGAGAACCAGCAAATACCAGCTCTGACTGGCTCTCCTCCCCTCTATTCTCCCCTCTATTTTCTGCCTCCTGAGTCCCAGCTTATTGGTTGGGTCTTCTTTGGTTGCCCTGCACAGGAGAACGGAGCTGGAAAGCAGGTTAGTGTGGTGGGGAGGGAAGGGGATTTTACAGTATTCTTCCCCTGCCACACCCATTAAGCCATGCCAGCCACACCATGCCCACCAAACCACACCCACAGAACAAGTAGTAAAAAATTTTGAATCCCACCACTGTGGGTAGGGACACAATAGCAATAGACTTATATAGTGCTTCACAATGCTTTACAGCCCTCTCTAAGTGGTTTACAGAGTTAGCATATTGCCCCCAACAATCTGGGTTCTCATTTTACACACCTTGGAAAGATGAAAGCAGAGGTGGTCTTCAGCAGGTTCGGACCAGTTCTGGAAAACCAATAGTGGAAATTTTGAGTAGTCCAGAGAACCGGCAAATGCCACCTCTGACTGAAGATTTTACAGTATCACCTGCCACGCCCACCAAGCCATAACCACAAAACTGGTAGTAAAATTTTTTGAATCCCACCACTATAGGCAGGCAGGCAGGCAGACAAGCAGGCAGACAGACAGACAGACAGATAAACAGATAGCCAGACAGATAGAGAGAGAGAGAGAGAGAGATGGATGATCGACAGAGATATATGATAGCTCGATAGACAGACAGATGATAGCTAGATAGACAGTTTATAGACGATAGATATAGATAGATAGATAGATAGATAGATAGATAGATAGATAGATAGATAGATAGATAGGAGACAGACAGACAGACAGAGATATATGACAGAAAGGCAGGCAGACAGATAGATGGATAGAGGGGGAAGATGATAGATAGATAGTGATAGATAGGCAGGCAGAGATGATAGAGAAGGGAGAGAGAGAAAACAGAAATAGAGAGATAGAGAAAAGATGACAGAAAAAAAGAGAGACTGGTAGGGATAGGCAGCTAGGCAAGGAGAGTGGTGACAGACAGATATCGATATTTTGAGCTTTTGACCTCAGATCTCTTTGGTCCTTCAGGGACAATAAGATCGTAATAGAGATGAAGGATTCCTGGGACAAAGCTTTCATCCTGTCATGTTTTCATTGAGAAGACCTCTTGGGGTCTGTATGGAGGGTAACATTATAAAATAGAGCCCCTTGTGGACAGCTAGGCTGATGCAGGAAGAATTGGATCTTAATCTAAGCAAGCTACTTAGGACATTAATTAAGGTAATACAAAATTAAACTGATACAATTTGAATATTGTATAATTATATCTCATGGAGTACGAGCAGATATTTCCCAGGCCAGGGATTTTGCTCATAAAAATTATGGGTGGCATCAGGACAACAGCAACATTGGACAATTGAATTTTGTTTATGTTTAAATGTAATTAAATTACCTCTGATTAATAAGATTGCTCCATAGTCATTTATGGAATATACTTTTTGTGACAGTCTGGTAAAACAAAAATATTGATTTAGTGGCTCTGGGATGTGCACCAGTGATGGGATACAAACTTTTTTAACTACCATTTCTGTGGGCACATGCTTCACATTCTAAAATGAGCAATTTTATGCTTCAAAACTTACTGTCAGTGCTGGTGAGTAAAAGAGCTGAGGTGCGGCAATCTGCTCTGCCATGAAAATCTGCTGAGCTACAAACAAAGGAAATATAGGACAGGAAAGGGCGGGTGCAGGTGGGCAGGGCCAACTGCTGAACAGTGCTACCGGATCGCTAGAACCAGTGCAAACCACAGCATACCACCACTGATGGGCACCCAACTGGACAATCTACAGTGGTACCTCAGTTTCAGGAGACCAAAAACAGTGATTATCAAACAAATTTTTCCCATAAAGAATAATGTAGTGAGTCACAAGACAGCTGACACTGACATGTTCTAGCTTGTGGCATTGAGTACCAAACAAATGATGAGTACCAGGACAAAATTTTTGCATCAAAATGCATTGAGTACCAAATTTGATGAGTTGCAAAGTAGTTGAGTAACAAGGTAGACACTGTATGTCTGTGTCTATCTCTATTTGGTTGAGGATGTTCAAGACTATGGATGTGACATGCAGACCAGATCGAGACTGGATATGGATACAAGTTCCAGGGTAGGATTATCATCAGCCACTTCCTGTACATGGATGACATCTTGTTGTAGGCTAAAAATGAATGAAACATTGACTCGCTGAGCTACCTGACATTGATCTACGGTGATATCATTCAGACTAGAGAAGTATGGCTAGATGGTGGACAAGAGAGGGAAAATAGTTAACACTGATGGGGGCCACTAACTAATATCCTGATTGGACCATGTGACTGGATGTTTTGAGAAAGGGACAAACTTTCACTTTTAATTAGGTGATAACCGTGGGAATATTCAGAGTTGGTTTTTACCAGCTTGTTCCAATATGATCTGTCCTAATAAATTGTACTTCGAGGAATTTGCCTGCCTCAGAGTTCTCTTTGCTATAGATGTATTACTTGGAACCCTGATACAGACAAAATGGTATTTGACAAGGGCCAGAAGGCAACAGTGATGATAGATGTAGTGGTGCCAAGTGATAGCAACACCAGGAAGAAGCAGTGTGAGAAGCTGGAGAAGTACCAGGGCTTGAAAGAGGAACTAGAAAGGATGTCAGTAAGGCCAATGGTGGTAGGAACACTCAGGGTTGTGACATCTAAGCTGGGAGAGTAGTTCCATCAGATCCCAGGAAGAACATCAGAGCTCTCCATCCACAAGAATGCAGGGCTAGGAACAACTTGTGCAGACCCACTCAAATTCCCAGGCCTTTGGTAGAGGACATGAGATTAAGAAAGATACATGCCACCTACAAGGTGAGAAGGGAATTTACCCACTCCATTGTTGCCCCTGTGGCATTGCCTGGATTAAGTTAATTAAAATTAAATCTATGTAACTTATGTAACCAGTGTCAGAAGAAAAATCCAGGCTAGTTCCAAGCCAGGAGGAGGGGAAAAAATGCGGGGGGGAGGGGGAATCGAGGGTGGCTGCAAGGAAAGAAGGTGTCTATTTATTTGGTTTTCCAGAAACTTCAGCAGCAATATTTCTGGGATGGCTGACAAAATGGCTGAGTGAATGGATGGGTTTTTTTATAGAGTTCTGGGGTATGGTGATTGAGATGCTCCGGGGGTGGGGGGGTTGTACAATGTAGTGAGCCTTGTGTCTTTTGCTCTTCTAATGCTGATGGGTTAATTCTATTCTGTCCTAAAGATCATGTCTTATCCTTAGAATTTAGGTGGGGGGGATGTAAATTCTTAATCCCATCAGCTCCAGCCTTCTGTGGAAGCTTGTGGCTGAAGGCATTTTGTTTATGATAAGATTGCGAGGCAAAGGAACAAGGGGACCCTTTTCCCAGTGCATGTGTACACAGAGCTGCCAGAAGGCAAGAGCAGCTAAGACAAAAGGGGAAACTTGGGAGTAAGGCTTGGAGGTGATTGCACCTCCCATAAGTTATAAAGGAAGTGCAAAGGTAGAGAAACCTTTGCAGGAAGCAACATCGTTCATTCTGATCAGTTTGGAATCTGAAAGCTCCATGGTGAATTTGTTCTCTGTTTGGTTTTGAAAGACTAATTGGGACTTTAGTCATTGGCAGCACTTCAAGTCAGATAAAGGTGCATTCTTATCAGACACCTCCCAAAGAACTTTGGCAACCATCCTTGGGACCAATTATAACTGGTTAAGACTCATTCTGGGCTATGAATGATGATAATTCACAGCCATTGAAGTAAAATAAAAAGATTTTGGATTTTATATGTGTTTGTAGCTTTCTCAGGAAGCCTTGATGAAAACACTAGTGCTATTTGAATGATCCCTGATCTTGGATGAGAAGCAAAACATCTTCAAAAGAAAAAAAAAACAAGAAAGTCCAGTTGCCTCCTGAAAAAAGCACCTTTGGGACATCCATGACCTGGATGACAGAGACTCTGTATAGACTTTGAGCTATATAATTTGGGATGAAGACCCCCTGAATGGTGTGGGAATAGGAATAGATTTCCAGAGGGGGAAAAATGCACACTACAGGAACCATTTGCACTACTCGGGTGACCCTGAGGACACAGATAAATCTCCAAGTGGCCTCAACAACCCTCTAAAAGGATGTAAATGACCAGCTGTCTGCAAGGAATATAAATCCTTCCATTCCCCACCATCCAGTCAGAGCTGAAGAAACTTCTTGGATGAGAAGCGAAACATCTTCAAAGAAAAACCAGAAAGTTCAGTTGCCTCTTGAAAAGCATCTTTGGCACAACCATGATCTGGATGATTGATCATCTCTACAGACTTTTAGCTATTCAAGTTGGGATGAACATCCTTTGAATGGTGTGGGAGTAGGAATAGATTTCCAGAGGAAAAATATTGCAGACTACAGGAACCAGGAGCACTATTTAGGTGACCCTGAGGACACAGATAAGCCTCCAAGTGACCTCAATGACTCTCTAAAAAAATGCAAATGACCAGCTGTCTGCAAGGAGCATAAATCCTCCCATTCCCCACCATTCTGACAGAGCTGAAGAAGCTCTTTGGATGAGAAGCGAAACGGCTTCAAATGAAAAAAAAACTAAGAAAGTCCAGTTGCCTCCTGAAAAACCACTTGTGATGACCCAGGGTGTGACACAAAAATAACCAAGTCACAAAAATAAAAGGAAGTCCTTTTAATGCCTCCAACTTGGTCCCAATGTCCAATTATCCTTGGCTAGATATCAAATTCTTAAAGAAAACAGTTTACGAAGGGAATAAATGCAGTCCACACCCAAAGTAAAGTTAATTCAAAATTTAAAAAAACCAACACAACCCACACGGAAGGAATTACTACGGCAGGCAAGGATGATTAATTGCAGACTTCTATCAAATAACGCAGCAACCACAGTTGGGAGGAAGTCAAAACACAGATAAGCTCTGACAAGAATGCACACATTGCTTCCCGCATCTTTGCCATGCACAATCTGTCCTTTTAAACAGTCTTCCCAGCTGCATCCCATAAAGGGGATCAGGACCCCTTCCTCCCTCAAAGACCACACCACTCATGTTTCTCCCTTATCGGCTCCTCCCTGCATGCCCTAGGATGAAGAAGTGATGGGCCTGGGTCTTCTTCTGAATGCTCTTCCTGCCTGTGCCCTTCCCCAGTTTCCTCTACAACCACTGGAGCCACACTCCCACTCCCTGTCAGCTGTTCCATCTCTCCCTCGGAGTCAGACTCCAACAGGGGCATGATACCATCTTTGGGACATCCCTGATACTGGCTTCAAGAGAGACCAAGGTACAGAAATGGTCTCCAATTTTCACAACAGACATGACTTCCACTCTCTTCCCTAAGATCCAGCCATCTTTCTGAGGGTGCCATTGGAGATTTGTAAATCAATAGCAGCGTCATTCCTGCCTTTCGTTCCCTTTTCATCTCTTCCCCAAGGCAGCCTTGAATCTTCAGAGTTTTTCTCCCCGCTTCTTCCCAAGGTCACTTGATTGGGAGAACGAAGTTATTCCGCTCCTCGGTTGTTTTTCTGATCTCTCTCTCTCTCTCACTCACTTCATCTCAGGGCGGATTTGTAAAACTTGAAATGAGTTTCAGAGGAATTAAAAAAAAGAGAGAGAGAGAGGTTGTACCTCTCCAGGGAGAGGAAAGAAGCATTGTTTTTTAATACACTTTGTATCTCAGGCTGCTGCTCCTTGGGGAGGTTGAAAGGACCTCAAAGGCAATAGTTCTCTGCCCGGGAGCAAAGAAGCCATTACAGATTGTACTGGAAGATTTAATAGGTGTCATAATTTATCATGTAAACCGAAAAGTGTTTCTTAATTAAGTGCGTACGTTAATGAATTTTTTAATTTGATCCCTGTAAGTACCTTGCTATACTAATTGCAATATTCTACACATTAGTCATCCACTGTTGCCCTTGGCTATTTTCTACCCAGAGAGGTAGAGGCAGAGCCTTTTAGTTAAAGTTCATTTAACTCTTTCCACCCAGCGAATTAGGTCCTCCTTTTATTCCCGACTGCTGAGTGACAGCCATATTTCACACCTGCTCTGAGTGAAGAATGTTTTTTCTGCACAAGGCTGGAATGGCTGCAGATGATCGCTGAATGCATAAGAAAAAGGGGAAGGGAAAGGAGAAAGAGAAGGACAAGGAGAAAAATGGGAAGGGGAAGAGGAAGGAGGAGATAAGAAGAGGGAGGAGGAGGAGAGGGTTGAGGAAAAAGAGTAAAAGGAGAAGGAGGAAGAGGAGGAATGGGAAGAAGAGGAAGAAGGAGGAAGAGGAAGAGGGGAAGGAGAAGGGGAAAAGAGAAGGGGAAGGAAGAGAAATGGAAGGAGGGGAGGAAAAGAGGAAAAGGAAGGAGGAAGAGAAGAGGGAGGAGGGGAAGAGGGAGAAGGAAAAAGAATAGAAGAAGGAGGCAGGGAAGAGGAAAAGAAAGGAGGAGGAAGATGGGAAGAAGAAGGGAAAAGAGAAGGAAGAAGGGAAGGAAAAGGAGGAGGAGGGGAAGAGGAAGGAGGAGGGGAAGTGGAAGAGGAAGGGGGAGGAGGAAAAAAAGGAGGAGGANGAAAAGGAGGAGGAGGGGAAGAGGAAGGAGGAGGGGAAGTGGAAGAGGAAGGGGGAGGAGGAAAAAAAGGAGGAGGAGAGAGAAGAGGAAGAGGAAGGAGTAGGAAGATGGGAAGGAAAAAGGGAAAAAGAAGGAGGAGGGGGAGGGAAAAGAGGAAGAGGGAAAGAGGAAGGAGGAGGAGGAAGGGAAGAGGAAGAGGAAGGAGGAGGAGAGGGAGAAGGAGAGGAGGGAGGAGGAAAAAGAATAGGAGGAGGAGGGGGGGAAGAGGAAGGGGGGAAGAGGGGAAGGAGAAGGGGAAAGAGAAGGAGGGAAAGAGGAGGAGGAGGAGACGTATCCACCCTTCATATTAAACATTTAACTTCAGAAACCAAATTGTTCCAAATTTCAATCTGGAACTTCATTAACCACATAGAGCTACATCTTTCATCTTCAAACACTTCTTTGCGAAAGAAAAATATTGTGAAAACATTGTCCCTGAGATTGGAAATCTAGCTTTGGCATGTTGCCTTGACATGCATGGCTTTGCATGGCTGGCTAGGGAATTCTGGGTGTGGAAGTCCACAGATCTTAAAGTTGCTAAGATTGGACACTCCTGCTCCAAGATGACACTGAAGCTTCTCTTAATTCTTCTTCCTTTCCACTTAACTCCTTTTCCTTTTCCACTGTACATGTTCCACAAGTTGCCATATTTCCCTGCCAACACACACACACACCTGTACCTCCTCAGGCAATCTATTTTAGAAGAGGTGGACAGCTTCATTTTTTGGAATCAACTATCAAAAGCAAAGGAACCATGAGTCAAAAGAAATATACTAGTTCTTAGTAGGATACCAGAGGTGGCATTCAGCAGGTTCTGACCAGTTCTGGAGAACCAGTAGCAGAAATTTTGAGTAGTTCAGAGAACCGGCAAATCCCACCTCTGACTGGCCCTGCCCCCATCTAGTCTCTGCCTCCTGAGTCCCAGCTGATTGGCTGGGTCTCCTTTGGTTGCCCTGCACAGGAGAACGGAGCTGGAAAGCAGGTTAGTGGGATGGGGAGGGAAGGGGGATTTTGCAGTATCCTTCCCCTGCCATGCCCACCAAGCCATGCCCACAGAACCGGTAGTAAAAAGTTTTGTATCCCACCATTGTAGGGTACCAATGAAGGGCTATTCAGATGCTGTGATGTCTCTTTGCCTACAAAGATCAGAATCATGCAGAGAATGGCTCCTCCTGTGACATTCTATGAAAATTAAAGATGGACTTTGACGAAATAGGATGGAAAACATATTGACATTTTTCAATTTTGGGATTGGAGAAGACTCCTGAGAATACATAGATAGCCAATGAAAACAAACTGGAACATGAAACAGATCAGTTGAGTTCTTATTGGAGGCATAAATCAAGCTGAAATTATCATATTTTAGACATGTCATGCAAAGAATTAGCTCTCTTCAGAAAGGGTTTGCATAGATGGACAGAAAGTGAAGAAGATAATGAGAAGAAGAGAAATGGTCTTCATTACAGCAGTTTGAAAACCTAAAGGACCAAGTTGAAGAAAGAACATCTTGAAGATCTAATTAGATCATCACAGAGTCAGCATGCTCTTTATTTGTTTTCCTTTGAGTTTAATTTGTGTTATGTTTTGCCATTACAATCAAAATTCCTCATTAAAAAATAGATGGAAAGAGCCAACCATTTACAATTGTGGTCTATTTTGCAAAGATTTCCTTCCAGATTCCAGAACTAGAGCTACAGATCAAGTAAACCACAGGAAATACAGCTGAAACTCAAAAAATTAGAATATCATGCAAAAGTTCATTTATTTCAGTAATGCAACTTAAAAGGTGAAACTAATATATGAATAGACTCATTAGCATGCAAAGCACGTAGTTCACCGTGATTTGCCATATATTAGATGTGTGCTTACAGCTCATAACCACCAAATCAACAATCTCAGAATTAAATAATTGTGAAAGACGTTCAATATTCTAGCTCAAAGTGTCCCCACTCAATTCAAGCTTATTAAGCCATAATACCTGTAAAGGTTCCTGAGCCTTAAATGGTCTCTCAGTCAGGTTCAGTAGAAGCACAATCATGGGAAAGACTGCTGAGCTGACGTAGTTGCGAGAAAACCATCATCGACCCCCCCATAAGGAGGGAAAGCCTCAAAAGGTAATTGCAAAGGAAGTTGAATGTTCCCAAAGTGCTGTATCAAAGCACATTAATAGAAGTTATGTGAAGGAAAGTGTGAAGAAAAAAGGTGCACAACAAGCAGGAATGACTTCAGCCTGGAAGAGATTGTCAGAAAAGCCATTCAAAAGTGTTGGGGACTTTCACAAGGAGTGGACTGAGGCTGGAGTTCAGCGCATCAAAGAGCCACCGCACACAGACGGATCCTGGACATGGGCTTCAAATGTTCGCATTCCTCTTGTCAAGCCGCTCCTGAACAACGAACAACGTCACAAGCGTCTTATCTGGTAGAGAAAAACAGAACTGGTCTTTTGCTCTAATGGTCCAAAGTCCCTTTCTGATGAGAGCAACTTTTGCGTCTCATTTAGAAACCAAGGACCCAAGTCTGGAGAAGAATGGAGAGGCACACCTGCAAGATGCTTGAATCCAGTGTGAAGTTCTCACAGTCTGTGTTGATTTGGGGAGCCATGTCATCTCCTGGTGTTGGTCACTGTGTTCCAGGGTGCCAGGTCAACGGCAAGCCGTCTACCAGGAGATTTGGAGACACTTCATGCTTCCTTCCGCAGAGAGCTTTAATGGGGATGGCGACTTCATTTCCAGCAGGACTTGGTACTTGCCCACACTGCCAAAACACCAAAACCTGGTTCAATGACCATGGGATTACTGTGCTTGATTGGCCATCAAACCTCCCTGACCTGAACGCCATAGAGAATCTAGCGGCATTGCCAAGAGAAAGATGAGACGACATGAGACCGAACCATGCAGAAGAGCGAAGCCATGAATGAGAGCACACTGGTCTTCATAAGACCTCAGCACTGTCACAGTCTGACAGCCTTCCATGCACGCCGCATGAGCAGTCATTGCTGCAAAAGGGCCCCAAACCACAAGTACTGAACATTATGCATGCCTTATACTTTCAGAGGTTCGATATTGTCTATGTACAATCCTTGCTTAATTGATTGCTAGTCATATTCTAATTTCTGAGATTTGGGAAGTGGTGTTTTCATGAACTGTAAGCCACATCAGTCTCAGTTATGACAAATTCACGGCTTAACTATCTTGCTTTGCATGTCAATGTCTATCTCAATAATATAAGTTTCACCTTTTAAGTTGCATTACTGAAATAAATGAACTTTTGCACGATATTCTAATTTTTCAAGTTTTACCTGTGTGATTTGCTTCTAAATAAAGTCAATTGGAACTTTACCACTGTTTTGAAGTGACAAAGGTCTGGGTGGATGGAAACTAATCCAGGAGAGAAGCAACGTAGAACTAAGGAGAAATTGCCTGATAGTGAGAACAATTAATCAGAGGAACAATTTGCCTCCAGAAGTTGTGGTTGCTCCAACATTGGAAGTTTTTAAGAAGAGATTGGACAACCATTTATCTGAAGAGGTGTTGGATCTCCAGAGTCCCTTCCAACTCTGTTATTCTGTTAAAATCTAAATGTTAGAATCTTTAGCTGTCTTGTATTGTTATTCCCAGGCCTTCTACTGTTCCATCTCTTCAACATTGGTGTTTGTCCTCTCTCTCTCTCTCTCTCTTTTTATATAGACAATCCTATACCCTAGGCTGTCTCTAAATCTGATTGAGGAATTGCAGTGGTCAAAACCATATGCATTTAAAAACAACAATATTTCATCCACTTAAGAAAAATGCACAGGTAAAAAAAAGATCTTCAACCTTTGCCTTCCTTTCACATCTCTCTTTAAGTTTAAATGATATTAATGCGAACCAGTCATCTGTTCAAAATATTTTATCACAGAAGTGATCTAGGGTTAATTGCCTTACTGGTAATAGCCTATGACACCTAGAAAAAAATATTTGGTACATAACTGAATTCCCATTGTAGCTTCCTTCCCTACCTGAAATTTTTAAAAATAAGAATTTTCCACTTCAAAATAAGAATTTTGAAACTCAATTTTCAGCTAACCCCAGATCTATTGTAATAACAAGCACTGGGAAAACATTGGGATTTTAAGCAGAGAGGGTGAGCATTGTCACAAAATGGTGGCATGGTATCAGTGGTTAATCTGGAGGCAGAATCCTGGTATTATTATGAAATGTGGCAAACAATTCCCAGTCTGGCTGTTTAATCTAGGTTGAGTGTTTAATCTGTGTTTAAATAGTTGGTTGTAGGTTTTAATGTTGCATTTTTGGATTTTAAGCTGTATTGTCCACAAATAAATCCAGTGGTGGGATTCAATTTTTTTTTACGACCGGTTCTGTTGGTGTGGCTTGGTGGGCATGGCAGGGGAAGGTTACTGCAAAATCCCCATTCCCTCCCCACCCCCCTAACCTGCTTTCCAGCTCCATTCTCCTGTGCAAGGCCACCAAAGAAGACTCAGCCGATCAGCTGGGACTCGGGAGGCAGAGAATAGATGGGGTTGGTGGGGCCAGTCAGAGGTGGGATTTGCACAGAACAGACTATATATTGTCACTAGAATCCCTTTGTCAGTATTGCTCACAGCCAATACAAATGGAACCTTGAAGGGAAAAGTGACAGTTTCACCAAAACAAAACATGGGTGTGGATAATTTCACCCAAAAATCTCATTTTTTACAGAAAAGAAGTGCTTTCAACCTCCTGCCCTAACTCATTCCACTGCCATCCCACTTAAGACTGAAGCAGTTGAAGCACTCAACGTAACATTAAAGAAAGCTTTTTAAAATCCCACCAAAATAACTCTCAATTTAGAGAGAGAGAGAGCGCCAAGACTGATCTAAACTCAGAAGCTAAAATGTTCAGCAATTGAGTGGTACAACATCTCCCAAAAGATCCTGCACAATCAATTTCAGACTTAGAACAATATACTGTACTACTCATGATTGGTCTTTCCAGATTCCACATTCCCGAAGGGTGATACTTGTAAATTTTTGCCCCGTCTGTCATTCTCTCTGTTCATTTTGAAAACTTCACTTCCGATAATATCCAGAAGTCAGACTTATTGACCTGGAAAACAAAATCATTTGAAGACTCTAAAAACTGAACGAATGATCCAGAATATTTTTTAAAGTCCTTTGACACTTCTTTTGTGAATGTAGTATTGATTTGCTGTAGCTGAATGTTCTGCCAACAAGCAGACACAAATGTCATAAGATTTGCCACCCAGATTAACAGAGTTGGAAGTGGGGTTGTACTCAATGCAAAAAATAAAACACCTATAGATTGTTTGACATAGAAAAGCAATTAAGCACAAATAAAAAAGGTAAGGAGTTTTACTTGGCTAGTCATTGCTCATCCCCATTTCAAGGACATTGAGCCAGCACTGTCCGAAGACATTTCCGTAGTCATGTGGCCAGCATGATGTCATGGAGTGCTGTTACCTTCCCATTGAAGTGGTACCTATTAATCTACTCACATTTGCATGCCTTTGAATTGCTAAGTTGGCAGGACCTGAGGGGAGAAAGGGAGCTCACCCCATCACATGAAGCTCAGGTCTCAACCTGAGCTGCTGGGTTTAAGCCCAGTATCTTAACCGCTGAGCTACTGTGCCATCTGTTATGCACCAATGCAGTTACCAAAATATTAAAAAATAATAAATATAGAAATGTATTGACCTCTTCGTTGATACATATAATAATTTAGATAGTGAAAATTACTGAAGTTAACAAATATTTTTTGGAATTGTGATGCCATAAATTACTTTCCTGCCAATTTCATTCATTCTTAACCCAAAAGCTAAATTTCATTTGGAAACTTGTGAAAAGATAAACACAATTGTTTTTACAGTCAAGCTTGTATACTCCCAAAAATCTCTCCAGCTGGATCCCAAGTTAAGAACCTGTTCAATAGTAACCCAGGTAGTTTTCACCTAATTTCTTAGACAATCATCATGAAGGATTCCTACAGGTCAGCGATTTAACCTTTTCTGGAAAAAATATAAAAGTTAGTTGGAGGGACAGAGAGGGACATGAATGAAAATTAAAAGCATTTATTTGTTTGTTTATTGCCACCTTCTGGTTGAACTTTTTTTTCAAAAAAATCTGATAATCCAGTTATGTCAAGTTAGAAGCATAGAATACATTTTTACATGAGCCAATCATGTTAAAATCACATTGATTTTAATTTGTGATCTTATTTAAATGTAGTTAAGAGCTTTAATTTTTAATTTCAGAAAGAATGCAGAGAAGAGCAGCAAAGATGATTCGGGCTGGAGGCTAAACCATGTGATGAATGGTTAGGGAACTGGATATGTCTAGTCTAAGAATAGTCTAAGAGAAGGATTAGAAGTGACGTGATATCAGTCATCCAATATTTGAGGGTCTGCCACTGTTGTGGTTCACCAGCAGCAAGCAGTGAAATCGGACAGTGGGGAAGAAAGGGGACCAGTCAGAGAATCTGGAGAGGACTTGGGACGAGGATCCTGCATCCGATGCAGGGATGGGGACAGGACCATTTGGGAGTGGGGTGCTACCTTCCGAGCCTTTGGACTCTGGCAGCAGCGAAGCAGAGGAACAAGGGGAGCCTGTTCCCAGTGTGCGAGTACACAGAGCGGCTAGAAGGCAAGAGCAGCTGAAACAAAAGGGATGACTTGGGAGTAAGGCTGGGAGGTGATTGCCTCTCCCATAAGATGTAAAGGTCAGGCCAAGATGATGAAACCTTTGCAGGAAGCAAAGTAGTTCGACCTGATTTATCCTTGAAGCTCTTGGTACTTCGGTTGTGTTTTTTGGGGGGGGGACTTTGGTTCATTTCTTTTCTAGTTCATGTGATACTTCTGTTTTTGGCAGCCCTTCACAGAACTGAAAGGTAGGTGCTTATCTTGGGGGACTGTTTGAGATTCATTCCAGCTGAGAATGAAAACATTTCCCAGAATTTCAATAAAATAAGTCTGGTTTTTAAAATAAGTTTGTGCATGATTATGGTTTACAAAGCTTGGGTCAGAACAGCCACAAAGAAGAGGGGATCAACCTATTCTCCAAAGTATTTGAAGTCAGGCTAAGAAGCAACAAATGGAAACTTATCAAGCAGAGATCCAGGTTGGAAGTAAAGAGAAATTCTCTGTCAGTGAGAACAATTTAATCAATGGAACAGTTTTAGTCCCAGAATTGTGGGTGTTTCATCACTGGAGGTTTTCAAGAAGAAATTAGACAACCATTTGACTGAGATGGTATAAGGTCTTCTGCCTTGGGCAGGGGTTTGGATTAGAAGACCTCTCCCAACTTTGTTATTCTATGCTTCAAGTTTAATATTTAGAAATGATGATATAAGTTTTCAACAACTGTTGAAGTTAAAGAAGTAGGGATAATCCATAAATAGAAAGGGATAGCCAGGAATGCAACGCTTGAGCAAGGGATTGGACAAGGACAGGGTTCACCAACCTTTTGGACCTCAGGACCACCAAACTCATAATTTTAAATCCTGTGGACCAGGGACTCTGGGAAAATCCCCAAAAAAGTATGCAGGAAAATTCCCCATCCCATTTTCCTACCAATCGATCATTCTTTATTTGGGATTGCAGGATACCAACTCCAGCTCCATTCTCGGGGGGAGAGAGAGAGAGAGAGACTTTTGGCTTCATGCAAGGAAAGCAGCAGAAGCAGCAGCAGAAGTCTTTCTTTCTCTCCCCCAAACTCCACCAGAAATGAATCTTTTCCAGCACAGCCTCTTGGAGCAGGATGCCTTACACAGTCCCAAAGATTCATTTCTGGCGGAGTTTGGGGGAGAAAAAGAAAGACTTTTGCTGCTTTCCTTGTGTGCAGCCAAAAGCAGAAGAAGAAAGAAATGGAAAGAAGCAACCCAGTGGTCAGGCGAAGATGTGGGGTGAGTGGGGCAAGTTCCCCCCCTCTGCCCTTTCCCTCCTCTCCTCACTACCTCATATTGTTCACAATGCAAGCGACACAAGCCTTGTGTTCCTGTGAGCCATGTGGACAGTGCAGCCTTGTGTTCCTGCTCAGCCTGGATGTTCCTGCTTTGCGGAGTGCTTTGGGGGTGACATTTCTCTGCAGACCAGCAAAATTTTCTTGTGGACAACCAGTGGTCCCCAGTCCACTAGTTGACAACCACTGGACTAGATGATCTACAAGGTCCCTTCCAACTTTGTTATTCTTTCGCCCCTCTGCTGTTGTTGATTATGTTTTGAGATATTCCTTTTGTCATCCGGTCCAGGGTCAGTTCCAAAAGATCACTCTCTCATCATCCCTCTTAGATTTATGCAGAATGTATAAATTGGTTGTTGCTATTCAGAAATAGCAGCATTAATTGTTTCTGAATGTCATTGTTGTGGTTCTTTAATGACAGACAGGGCTATGACGGATTGATGGGATGAGAGGAGCTGCTTAGAGTGAAGAAAGTTGCAAGGCTTAAGATCAGAGGTCCCCAAACTTGGCAACTTTAAGACTTGTGGGCTTCAACTTCTAGAATTCTCCAGCCAGCATAGCTGGCTGGAGAATTCTGAGAGTTAAAGCCCACAAGTCTTAAAGTTGCCAAGTTTGGGGACCCCTGCTTAAGTCCATTAAAAAGACTTCCTGTTTTGAAAACCAAAAACATATGGTTGAAGACTAGAGTGTCTACAAGCATTCACATGCAACTCAAAGTGATCTTGTAAGAGACTACATTTCCAAACATAGTTTCAGTTTCCCCAAAGATAAGAAATCAGCCCATTTTTATCTTTCTCTCCAGAAGAAAACAAAAATTCTGGTGATACAGCAGTGACACCAATGGCATTCTCAAAGAAGTGCACGGGACTCTAAATTTCTAAATAATTGGCATGGAGGGAGGAGCCCAAATCTTCCTTGCTTATTTTTCCCCCCTTCTTTCCAGTCTAGAATTTCAGAAGGAGAAGGGTAAATATTTTCTTTCTTTTTTTAACATTTTTTTTTATTTCAATCTGCACATACACAACAATACATTAACTGTGTGTCATCAATATATCATACATTTTAGTATAGACAAGCTTAATAATACCAATCATATCTCTTAATACTCATATTCACATCAAATCAAAATCCTTCCTTGCTTATTTTCAACATTTCAATACTGTCTCCTAATGCCAACCACCACATCAGTTAAACATACTTCGTAATTTCATTATTCAATTTCCTCCACAATTTTTTAAAATAAATAAAAAATTCTCATTTGGCAAGCAACATGGTTCCAGGTTTCACATCTTAATACAAACATGACCATATTTATCTATTCATTTTGTTTGTTCAATTTCATATCACATTAACCTGATTAATATTAAATATTAAACTTTCCCAATTCCAATTCATGTTATAACTGCTCTTGAAAGGGAGATGCTGATTTTTTATTTATTTATTTATTGCTTTTCTGGGACCTGTGGTGACATTGGAGGAAAACAAAATGTTCTTCAGTTCAGATCCTGCTTCATCAGGACACGAAGTGAAAAACATTATGGTGAGACCCCAATTCCTTTCTGATCGTCTTGGCAGCTAAGCCAAGCTTAGAAGGGGCTGCTCATATGAACCAAAGGTGATGCATGAAAGTTCCTTGATTTTAGAAGCCAAGTGGAGTGACCATGTTTCTTTGCATGCTGCAAGGCAAATATCAAAACAGCTTTCTCACATTCTTTTTGTCAAGTTGCTTTTCACAAGCCCATGAGAGGCAATTTTCCTCCACTGTCTTTGGCCAGTGGCTATATTCCCAACCAGCAGACAAAGAAAAGCAATCATTCCTCTATCAGCGATCATGTCTGAGATGCCAATTTACATTCAACTTGCCTCATGCCATCCAGCCATTTGCAAGCAGCGTGCACTGATGATAGAATAGAATAGAATAGAATAGAATAGAATAGAATAGAATAGAATAGAATAGAACAGAATTGAATAGCAGAGTTAGAAGGAACCTTGGAGGTCTTCTAGTCCAACCCCCTGCTTAGGCAGAAAACCCTACACCACTTCAGACAAATGGTTATCCAATCTCTCCTTAAAAACTTCCAGTGTTGGAGCATTCACCACTTCTGGAGGCAAGTCGTTCCATTGTTAATTGTTCTGTCAGGAAATTGCTCCTTAGTTCTAGATTGCTTCTCTCCTGGATTCGTTTCCATCCATTGCTTCTTGTCCTGCCTTCAGGTGCTTTGGAGAACAGCTTGGCTCCCTCTTCTTTGTGGCAGTCTCTCAGATATTGGAAGACTGCTATTCTGTTCATCAGACAAGACATACCCAGTTCCAACAACCGTTCTTCACATGTTTTAGCCTCCAATCTCCTAATCATCTTTGTTGATCTTCTCTGCACTCTTTCTGGATACAAAAGTTCAAATGAAGATCCAATTTAGACTGAGGAGGAATCCAAGGGAAGTCATCAAATGTGGGTTTAAGTAATCCCAGCCAGTTCTTCCTCAGACTCATTTGTTTCTATGGAGGAATTATGGGCATTTTTCCCTCTGTGCCCCAACCCTGTTCAGATCTTTCACTCAAGACCCTGCCCCCAGCATATTGCACAAAGCCCTTCCCCCAATTCAAGTTGCATCACTGTCCAACAAACCTAGCAATATCACTTAGACTTATCTACCTACAATACTGCATGCTGAGCCATCATGGCTCTAGCAGTAGCACTTAGACTTATATACCGCTTCATAATGCTTTACAGCACTCACTAAGCCATTTACAGAGTCAGCATATTGTCCCCAATAATGTGAGTCTTCATTTTACTGACCTAGGGACGAGGGAAAGCTAAGTCAACCTAGAGCTGGTGAGGATCGAACTGTTGGCAGTTGGCAGAGTCACCCTGCAATACTGTATTCTAAGCCCTATGCCACCGTGGCTGCATGATGGATTTGTTACCTGAAGAGTGCAGGTATGGGTATAGTACAATGACATCGATGGAAGGTGAAGAATTTGAATTTTTGGTCCTTTTGAACCATGTATGGGAAGAGGTCAGATTTTTGTACCTTGAGCCTTTCAGAGATTTTCAGCACATTTTTTTCTCATGTTTCAGAAAGCACGATGATAATCATGCTGCTGTCTTTCATCAATTTTCCTTTGCTGAACTGGGAGCTGAAAGTTGCTCACTCTTGTTCTCTTTGATTTTGATTGAGTGATTATGTGCACAACGCTCAAATTGTTTCAGCGAAAGGCCGCATAGATAGTTCTCTCCGTGACTGTGATGACCTGGGGCATGGCACAGAGATAACGCAAGCAGCTGGCAGTTCAAACCGTCCAATTATTGCTCCAAATTTCTCCCAAACTCTCCCAGAGCAAAGTGATGAAAACTCCCACACACACCTCAAGCAGCCTCTGGCTGCAAATAGTCCAGCCCAGTGCTGGGTACATCAAGGCTGCACAGCAATAAATCTAGCAGGGCAAATCAAGGGGTTCAGGAAGCAAAGGATCCTGGTAATTAGTCCAAAAAGCCAGAAAGAATGTAAAGACTCTTGGAAAGTTCAAACATTGGCACTCAACACTTCAGGAACTCAGCATTTGTTCCCGACAGGTGTGCCTTGTGAAGAGGGGTGGGGCGCTCTCCTCCAGAGGAGTTGGGTCAATCAGTCTATGCTGTTCTTGCCTCCTCTCCACTCGCCCTGTGCTCTTGGACCAGGAGAGGATGGCCCTTGCTCCTCACCTGAGCTCTGTCTCTCATGTTCATCCTGCCCCTGTTCCTCCCTGTCCACAAGCTGTCCTCATCCTGAAAGGCCCTGGCCTGACTGGCCCTTCCCTTCCCCATTTTCCTCCAAAGCCTAGGAAGCTGCCCCCTCAATCCCTGTAGCTCATCTTCCTCTGCAGATTCAGGCTCCAGACAGGGACATGACAATGACAATCTATCCTTAACCTGTTTTTTCAAGTCTCCCAACATTGCACTCAACACGACTGTAACTGAATCCATCCCCTGTGCTGGCAAACTCCTCTTCTTTGCTTTCCTTCCATCTTCCCCAGCATTAAACCTTTCTCCAGAGAGCCATAACGCAACTGAAGTGCGATAATTTGAACCTCAGGGGAGATTCCTGGTTTGTTTAAAGACAGAAGTGGGGAAGAGATCTCTAGGAAGAAGACCAGAGACCTCTGTGTTGGTCACAAAGATAGCAGCTGAACAACAGATGGAGGAACAGCTGCTAGGTAAGCAAGTCATAGTACATCTGGGTGCAGACAGTATACTAAAACCTTAAAGCCAGGTTAGGAAATGCAATTGCTTTGTTCACAGCCCAGGCTGCACCTTTAATAAACAATTCTTATAATGGCTAAAAATAGTCTTATCCAGAAAAGATGCAAACATGAAGTCTGAATTTCCAAAACAGGCTGAACCTTAAATAATAAACTTTATCTTAGTTTAGCATCAGTTTAGCATTGTTTAGCATTAGTTTAGCATTGGCACAGTGTGAATCAGTCTACTCCTTTGTATCAGAGTCATTCTTTCAAAATTTGCACTGGACTCTTTCAAAATTTATGTTTGGCTCAGACGTGGCATTCAGCAGGTTCTGACCAGTTTTGGAGAACCGGTAGTGGAAATTTTGAGTAGTTTGGGGAACCGGCAAATCCCACCTCTGAATGGAGGTTTTACAGTATCCTTCCCCTGCCACACCCACCAAGCCATGCCCACAGAACTGGTAGTAAAAAAAATTTGAATCCCACCACTGGTTTGGCTCTTTCAAAATTTGTGTTTGGATATTTCAAAAGTTACACGAATGCAATGTCTTGGTGCCTGTGCGTTTGTGTGTCCTCTACCCAAGAAAAGGTAGCGAGAATAAATGCAAAAGGAAGAATGAATTCATTTATTAAATGGGTCTGGTAAGGTTGCAGTTATAACGACACAGAAAAAAGTGATTTCTGAACATTTTTCACCCTTTTAACGGTTGCAGCATGATCAAAATTCAGATGCTGGGCAACTGACTCATATTTATGACTGTCACTGTGTCCTGGGGGTCATGTGATCCCCTTTTGTGACCATCTGACAAAGATGAGGAAGTCAGGTTCAATTAACAACTATGTTATTAATGTCACAACTGCAGTGATTCATTTAACAACTGTGGCAAGAAAGGTCTTAAGAGGGAGCAAAACTCACTTAAGAAGTGTCTCACTTATCATCAAAAACATTGGGCTCATATTGTGGTCGTAAGTCAAGGACTGCTTGTATATTTTTTTAGTTGGTGACTTTACATTTCTCAAACTTCAATCAATTCTTCAATCAGAATAGAGTTGGAAGGGACCTTGGAGGTCTTCTAGTCCAACCCCCTGCTCAAGCCGGAGACCCTATATCATTTCAGACAAGTGGCTGTCCAGTCTCTTCTTAAAAACCTCCAGTGATGGAGCACCCACAACTTCTCGGAACTACTCAAAATGTCCGCTAATGGTTCTCCAGAACTGGTCAGAACCTGCTGAATAGCACCTCTGCTTCGCATACTTAAAGGTAATCAGCGGCAGCCGACTAGACCAGAGAGCATCTAACCAATTTTGCCATTTCTACTGACAACAGCTTGAGGTACGTTACCTAATGTTTAGCCTCTCTTAGAGGAGGAGGAGAAGAGCTGGACACACACCCTAGTCAATAAATCAGAGTTAAAGCTTGCTATCCATCTAGATTCTAGAGCCATTATGTTTGTTTGAAAGTTTATTTGATTTCCGGCTAGGCCTTTATTCCCTTGGCAGTTCTGGGACTAAGCTTTCCTGAATTCTAGAAATCTTGAAGGAATTGTCAGTCCTGCTAGGCAGTGCAGACAGGAAACCCAAATCATGAGTACTGATGCTACTTTTATTGTAAGGTTCCAGTAATGGGCTCTTTCAGGTCTGAAAGCATTGCCTCTTCTCCCCTGCCTTTACAGGTTAGGTGGGTCTCGAATTATGACAGTTATTGGGCTTTAAATTTACATTGCTAAGCAAGGCAATTATAGCACTTAGTAATAGCACTTAGACCTATATGCCACCTCACAGTGCTTTACTAGCCTCTCTTAGCAGTTTAGAGAATCAGCAAATTGGCCACTCAAACAATATGGATCCTTATTTTAATTGACCTCGAAAGGATAGAGTCTCACTGGCTCAAGGTTGACTCCATCCCTCTGAGGTGGGTAAAATGAGGACCCCGATTGCTGGGGGCAATAGGCTGACTTTGTAAACTGCTTAGGGAGAGCCGTAAAGCACTATAAAGTAGTATATATAAGTCTAAGTGCTGTCAGCTATAACTGAGATGTTTACTCGGATTACATTCTTGGCTTGGCCTCAGGCTACTTTTATCTGATTGGTCCCTTGGATCCATCCCTCAAGGCCATTCACTGTTCTCTCTACATTGAGAGATACAGCACTGTCATATTTCTGTGGTTCCCAACATCTCTGCAACATATACCCCTATTGGAATCAGCTTTGGCAAATGGTTACTTCTGTATATTTACATTGGAAATGCTGCCTGCTAGGGTTACTCCAAAGGAAAGTGGCTGTCAGACGAGGAGATCCAGGTAGTTCAAATGTGTATAATGATTTATATGTAAGCTTAAGCTCTCTACAAGAATCTGAACTACTAACGGTTTAGAGAAATTAGCGGGAGTTAAGGATAGAAAGGAATTCAAGGTAGGCTGGACTTAGATTTCTTGTGTGTGCACCCTGCGCAGGGACTCATGACTGATGATGCATTTGACCCCTCCCTCAGGTTCAGCCTGGTCATCTCTTTAACAGATTAACAGAGTTGAAAGGGGCCTAGTAGGTCATCTAGTCCAACCCCTCACCCAAGCAGGAGACCCTACACCATTTCTGACAAATGGCATCCAATCTCTTCTTTAAAGTCTCAAGTGATGGCATTCCCACAACTTCCGAGGGTAACTTTTGTTCCATTGGTTGATTGTTCTCACTGTCAGAAAATTATTTCCAGGTTGAAACTCTCCTTGTTCAGTTTCCATCCATTGTTCTTTGTCTGGCCTTCAAGTGCTTTAGAAAATAGCTCGATCCCCTTCTCTCTGTGGCAGCAGCCCCTCAAATATTGGAAGACCGCTATCATGTCTCCCCTGGTTCTTCTCTTCACTAGACTAGCCAGACCCAGTTCCTGCAACTGTTCATTGTATGTTTTAGCCTGAAGTCCCCTAATCATCCTGGTTGCTCTTCTCTGCACACTTTCTAGAATCTCAACATCTTTTTTATAATGTGGTGACCAAAACTGGATGCAGTACTCTAGGTGTGGTCTTACTAAGGCTTTATAGAGTGGTTTTAGTACCTCCCTTGATCTGTATTGTATCCCTCTGTTAATGCAATTTAGGATTGCATTAGCTTTTTTGGCTGCTGCTGCTGCACACTGCTGGCTCCTATTTAACTGGTTGTCCACTAAGATTCCAAGATCCCTCTCACAGTTACTGCTATTAAGCCTGGTTTCACCCAGTCTATAGGTGTATCTCCTACAGTGACCCTTGTTCAGAAATGAGGAAGGATGGATCATCTCAATGCTTCTTCACAATCAGGGATTCCCACCATGATGATATTCCCAGCCCCCAACGAATGTCACCAGCGTATGAAGGAATAAGCTAAGAACAAGCCAACAGTTCTGCAAAAAAAAAAAATTCATAAAAGGAAACTATTTGCTGCCAAATCTTTCCATTGTTTTGGCTCGGGCCTAGTTAGATGGTTTAATTATACAGAGCCAACTCTATTGTTGCCTTCACCTCTGAGATTTCACTGCATTTCATAAACAGACATGGAAGCTTGCAAAAGGTTCAAATGGTTTGTTGTTTTTTGTGGTTTGGTTTGGTTTCAGTTCTGACAGGCTTTCTTCTTTTTTGCTGTTGTTTGCTCTGGTTGTTCCCTAATGCACCATAGAGGACCTCCTGGCTTTGGGGAGAATGACTGGCAGATGGGCCACGCAATCAGCCTGAGGGGAAAGTGACAGCAAATCTTCCCTGCTCTGAAGTACACCAACTTCATTCCCTTTCATCACACTGACAAACAGACCCATGGAGACCTAAGAAAGGCCAATAATCTCCTCCTGAAGGACAAGGAAGGGAACTGACACCAAAAATAAAACTTGCTGACTTCTAGAAAATGTCCTCTCCTATCGTCGGATGGAAAACATCCAGCAGAAACGTGGCTAATGGGATTTCAAATCTTCAAGAACCGCTTTGCTTAAGCCCAACCTTTAAAATTATGTCATTTTAGTTCTTTTTTATTTTTACTCACTTTTCACCGCAGCTTGTAACACTATTCTCGAACACATCTCATGGAGATGCTGCCTTGAGGATGATTCCAACCCAATGGATCCATTAGGATTCAGCAGTGGAATTGGTCCAGTTTGTTCAAGGCATTAAGAATCTGCAGAAGGGTCAAAGGACAAAGGTAAACACATTCAAGGTCTCCTTTGAGTTCACTTCCATTCATTTGTGGACTCATCCAAAGTAGTTTTGTTGGGAACAACACAAAGAGACAGTACTGGCGCAGTGGTTAAATGCAGTATTGCAGGCTGACTCTGCTCACTGCCAGCAGTTCGATTTTGACTGGCTCAAGGTTGATTCAGCCATCCATCCTTCCGAAGTGAGTAAAATGAGGACCCAGATTGTTGGGGCAAGAGGCTGAGTCTTTAAGCTGCTTAGAGAAGGCTGTAAAATGCTATGAAAAAGTATAAGTGCTATTTCTATTGCTACTGTCTTTTCCTGCATTTTTTTCAAATTCCTAAACTAGCCCATAGTTCTAGAATTCCCTATTGGTATCTTATCCATGTCCTAATCAAATCTGCTTAACTTCCAAGCTTAGTTTGCTAACTTCTGGGATGCATTGCAACTGGTACAGCTTATTTTATTACAATAGAAAAATCATATCTACCAAACAAAATGAAAGCTGCGTTCTCTTTTCCTCTCTTTCCTCTCTGTCTTCTAGACATAACAACTGAACTTACATCCAGTTCATCTTTTTGCCTATTCCTATCAAACTGCAGAAAGGGACAACTCGCGCTGGCCAACTCAATATGGAACTACTCACTGTTGCCAATTTGCTGTGGGACAACTGAACAAATGCAAAAGTTATATTAATTTTGACAGAACTGTGGCAGATAATAATAAAACAAAGAAAGTCAACCCAGAAATACAAGAGTTACAATAATTTTGATGAAAATGTGATCTCCAATAATAAAAGGACCTGAATGAAATGGTTCATATAGCATTGTCCTAGACCAAAGGTGTCAAACTCAAGGTGTGTGGGCCGGATCTAGCCCATGGGGTGCTTAGAACTGGCCCACAGGGTCATCCTGGAAACAGCAAAGGACCAACTTGTGGTACCTCTGCCAATGAAAACAGAGCTCGGGAGGGCTGCACATGTTTTTGTTGGCAGAGGGTATTGTGGTTTACCAGCAGCCTGTGCAGAGAGTAGTGGAATTGAACAGTGGGGAAGAACAGGGACTAGTCCGGGAGTCTGGGGAGGACTTGGCTGAGGGTCCTGCATCCAATGCAGAGATGGGGCCAGGGCCATCTGGTAGTTGTGTGCTGATTCTGAGGCCTCCAAAATCTGGCAGGAATGAGGAAGAGAAACAAGGGGAGCCTATTCCCAGTGTTTGTGCGTGCAGAGCTGCTAGAAGGCAAGAGCAGCTAAGACAAAAGGGGCGACTAAGGCTTAGAGGTGATTGCCCCTTTCATAAGTATAAAGGAAATACAAAGGTAGAGAAACCTTTGCAGGAAGCAAAGTCGTTCACTCTGTTCAGATGAAACCTTGAAGGTCTGTTTGTACTTGGGTTGTTTTTTTATAGTCAATTTAGCACTTTAGTTATTGGCACCAAATCAAAGGAAAGAAAGGTGGGTGCTTATCTCGAGGGACTGTTTGGGACTCATTACAAGCTGGGAATGAACATAATTCCTAGCACTGAAATAAAACAAGAGCTGTTTTAACTAAGTGTGTGCTTAATTCCAGTCAGGAAGCCTTGGTCAAAACAGAGGATTGCAGGAGGCCATCGCAGCCAAAAACGGAGCTCAGGAGTTGGGTTTTGCTGGCAGAGCGCTCAGGCCACCACAGACACACCCAACACAAGTGATGTCAAGCTGGCCATTCCCACCTGACCATGCCCACCCTGGCCCCCTAGGTCAAACACAACCCTGATGCAGCCCTCAATGAAATCGAGTTTGACGCTCCTGTCCTAGACCCATCAAACTGATCCTCTCTGACTTCAAAGAATGCCCCCTGCAAACCCACCTAGACCAACAAATAGAAGCCTCCACACCACCTTCCAAAGGAAATTGCAACTGAGAGGAACCCCAGCCTTCCATCTTCTATTAGATGACAACTTCAATGTTTCCTCTTCTTCACAATGGACTTCCACAGAGCTCCTGAGCTTCTAGATCCTGCCTAGTTTGTCCAAACTGCCCTGTGAATCAGATTCCCAGGATTTCCTCCTTTGTATGTGATGGCTCAATGGTTAAAGACCAGGGGTGGGATTCTACTGGTTCAGACTGGTTTGGGTGAACTGGTAGTTCTGGTGAGCATTTGGTCCCACACACCCACCCTTGCTCTTTCCTGGACTTTATTTTGTTGTTTTAGAGCACAGCTGAATCACACAGCAGAGTGGTTTGCCATCCTCAGCTGTTTTATTTACAGCGGCTGCAGTAGAAGGTAAGTATTAGAGTTGAAAATGGGCTTTTTAAAATGTGGTCCGCGCGGCGGAAGTGTGCGCTCACCGAACCGGTTGTCACACCAGTTGAATCTAGTGTAAAGATTGTTAAAGACCCTGAGCTTGTAAGCTGGAAATCTGCCCAGGGTTGACACCCAAATGCCACATCATGGGGTGAGTTCCCGTTCCTTGCCCCAGCTCCTGCCACCCAGCATTTTGAAAGCATGCAATTGTGAGTAGATAAATAGGTACCACTTTGGTGGGAAAGTAACAGCGTTCCATGTGCTTTTGGCAGATGCTGGCTACATAACCATGGAAAATATCTTTGGACAATGCTGGCTCTCTCAGCCAAGAAATGGAGGTGAATATTGTGCCCTAGAGTTGACCACAACTGGACATGGAAACCTTTGCCTTATTACCTAGTGCTCAACCTCTACAAGCATGTTTGCTTTCTCATTGTTAGGGTCCTGCTTTCTCATAAAACAGACCCTCAATGATGATTGTAATAAATAAGGTTCATCAGCTGAGTGTGGTACTTGTACTTCAGGCTGAATTCATACATGCTATCCAAAGACAACTGCAAGGTAGCCAAGACAGACATTGTCTCCAAAAGGTTTAAAGATACTGAACTTATCAGGCAGGCATTGAAAACTCTAAAGTCAAATGTACTCAAACCAGGGGTGGGATTCAAAAAATTTTTACTACCAGTTCTGTGGGCGTGGCTTAGTGGATGTGGCAGGGGAAGGATACTGTAAAATCTCCATTCAGAGGTGGCATTTGCCGGTTCTCCAAACTACTCAAAATTTCTGCTATCGGTTCTCCAGAACTGGTCAGAACCTGCTGAATACCACCTCTGATTCAAACTAGCTATATGATAGTCACTGGGTTTTCTCTTTAAAAAGAGGCTGTTTCCTACTACAAAAATATTCCTTTGGCAATTTTAAAAAAAAATATCCAAGTCAAGGTATGCCTGTTATCACACTGTCAGGGTAAATTATACTTGCAAATTCCAGACAGATTGATTCAATGTGCATGATTGGATGAATGTGTAAATTGGAATGTTGCCCTTTGTCAGATTTTGCATTTTTGCAAGCGTTGTGACATAATTTTCAGCTTTTAAAATGTATCCGAGTAGGTTTATAACATGCTCTTTGAAAGAAAACAAGAGTTGCAAACATGTTTTTAAGTGCAGGGACCCTTTGCAAGGAAAAGCAGAATACAAATAAAATGAAGACTAGTCATTAATGAACTACCTAGAGTCATTACTACCCAGATGGTAGAGAGGTTTTATAAAACAGATCAATAAAATAATTAACATGCAACAGGAATGAGTATTTAGCAATCAGCCTAGAAATTGCAGTACAATATTTTGGTATATAAATTTTGCAGAATAGTTGATCAGCTAATTAATACATGACAGGACCAAGTGTTTAGCAATCAGCACACAATTTTTGGTGTAGAAATTTTGGGAAATAAATCAATAAAACAATTAATAGGCAATAGGCTGATTTAGTTACCAGCTTACAACATGCCCTGCAATTTTTGCTATTGAAATTTGTGAAATAAATCAATAAAATAATTAATGTGCAACAGAACAGAGGTGGGTATTCAGCAGGTTCTGACCAGTTCTGGAGAACCAGTAGTGGAAATTTTGTGTAGTTTGGAGAACCGGCAAATACTACTTCTGACTGGAGATTTTATAGTAACCTTCCCCTGCCATGCCCACCAAGTCACGCCCACAGAACCGGTAGTAAAATAATTTGAATCCCACCACTGAACAGGGCTGAGTATTTAGCTATCAGCACACAAAATGCACTGCAATTTTTGGCATAGGACTTTTGTGAAATAAACTGATAAAATAATTAACATACAATAGGACTATTGAGCCATCAATAAGCCATTGATTAAGGCATCAGCATGCAAAATGTATAGGAATGTATAAAGGCATTGTCACTTTAGGGCAGGGGTCTCCAACCTTAGGAACTTTAAGACTTATGGACTTGTGGACTTTGCTGGCTGAGGAACTCTGGGAGTTGAAGTCCACAAGTCTTAAAGTTGGCAAAGTTGAAGACCCCTACTTTAGGGAACATTGTCCATTGGCAGCTATCAAATTGTCCATATGTTAATATGAATAGGGATACTGACTTTATCTATCTCTGTTTAGTCAGGCAGGAGAAATAAGTGTACCTTCAGACAATGATATAAAACTAAGATATAAAGTAAGGTCTGGAAAATAAAATCATACTAATTTGACAGTCACATATACAATCTCTGCATAAGTATAACTGAACAGCCATAGATCCTTTTCTTACCATCATTTCAATTATAGAAATAACAGACAATAATATGATATTGTTTACCCCACTGATTCACTGTTTGTCGCTGAAAATGCCAAGATGAATATGTGAAAAATACTGGCGTATTGTCCTTAAATAGTATTTGAATATTATGAATATTAAGACATATTGAATATCTAGAGGATATTTGTCAACAAATATTTGAGGACATTTGTCTATCATGTTTGCCTGTCAAATATGAACACTGGTGCCTGTGATTGTTCATTTTTCTAGCCTATCAAATCATAATCAAACCATGGCAATGAATCGAAAAGGTTCACAAGTTTAGTTTCATCACTGAAAAAACAAAACAGGGGAACAAAATTAGAATTTCAACCACTTGGTAAGTGAGGTTTATTAGGATGTAAAGGTAAAGGTTCCCCATGCATACATCTGCTAGTCTTTTCCGGCTCTAGGAGGCAGTGCTTATCTCCCATTATAAAGCCGAAGAAGCAGCACTGTCTGAAGATGTATCTGTGGTCATGTGGCCGGCAGGACTAAACGCTGAAGGCGCACAGAATGCTGTTACCTTCCCACCAAAGGAGTCCCTATTTTTCTACTTGCATTTTTTTTTACATGCATTCGAACTGCTAGGTTAGCAGAAGCTGGAATAAATAATGGGAGCTCACTCCATTACGTGGTGCTGGGGATTCGAACCACTGAACTGCTGATCTTTCTGATCGACAAGCTCAGCATCTTAGTCCCTGAGCCACCACATCCCTGTTTATTAGGATGGGGCATCAATATACACATCTCTGTTAATATTTTCTCCTATATAATCCTATATAATTGAATGCCTCTAGAGCAGGGGTGTCCAACCTTGGTAACTTTAAGACCTGTGGACTTCAACTCCCAGAATTCCTCAGTCCACCCCAAAACCACAAAGGCTAGTCCTACCAACACTGACAGGACAAGCTATTAGACTATAAATCAGACCCCTTACTAGCAGTGATGACGTCACCTAGTTTGGGTAATGAAACACCTACAAGAAATGACCAAGCACCCCTCAAATCACTTTCTTCCATTCCTATAACAACTCCATCTAGCACAGAATACATTGTTTTCCTTAATACTTTTCAACTTCACTTTTCTACCATTTTTTTATTCCTGCTCCTCTCTCTATGACCGTCTTGCATTTTTCTAGGGTGCTTGTCTACCAGTCAGGAAGTCAGGAATGACACAAATCGCAAGAAGAGACAAGGGACTTGCAAAATCCATCCCCTTCTAGATTTTAAGCAGATATCCCTTCACAGATATGAGACACTCATATAGAGAGAGTGTGTGGTTTTTTTGTGTATGTAAATACTTATCCAGGTAGGCCTTGAATTACGACCCTGATCGAGCCCCAAATTTATGTGAAACATTTGTTAAGTGAGTTTTGCCACAGTGGTTAAGTAAATCACTGCACTTGTTAAGTTAGTGTTGGAAGAAATGTCCAACTGAAATGGGTTCAGTTCCAAGTGGGGAAAAAGACACTGGAAACATGGAAGCTGTTTGGAAAGATGGTTTAATGGTGGACAGGACCACATGCCTTGGAGCTCCTGAGTGAAGAAAAAAGGGAAGAGATGCTGAGAGTCCCTGGGTTTTATGCTCTCTGATGGGATTTGAATTTGAGCTTGTATTCTGATTGGTTGTCAGACTCCTATGGGGACATGCAGGGGCAACTCTGTAGGCTGTCCTGAGTCCCAGGCTTGGCTGAGTCTTGCTGGATGATGATGTACTGAAAGGGCTTTGGGCAGTTCCTTTATGGCTCTGCCTGGAGGAGGTAGAACTTTGTTATGTGGAATAGGTTGGCCCAGGCCTTAATGGCCCATTAACAAAGGTTGGGCGGGGCTGATTTTCTGCTTCTCTGAGTTTCTACTTCTCTTTTATGGGAAATATTCTGCCTTTTTAATATTTCCTAAAATATTTCATTTGTCTAGGAGAGGGGTGGGTTTTAACTTCCAACATTAGTGATATGGTTACTCCGTGAATCTGGATTCCTCATTGCCACAGTTGTTTTCTTGCCACAGTGATTAAGTGAATCACTGCATTGGTTAAGTTAGTTACATGGTTGTTAAGCAAATCTGGCTTCTCCATTGACGATTGTTGGAAGTTAAAACCCACCCATCTCCGATGAAAATAAAATATTTTAGGATATACTAAAAAGGCAGAATATTTTTCATAAAAAGAAAAGTAGAAAATCAAAGAGGCAGAAACTCAACCTCCCCACCACCACCACCTTTGCTAATGAACCATTACTCTGGCCTAGGCCAGCCTATTTTACATAACAAAGATCTACTCCAGGTAAAGCTATAATAGGAATTGCACAAAGCCCTTCCATTACATCATCATCTGGCAAGACTCAGCCAAGCCTGGGACTCAGGACAGCCTACAGAGTTGCCCCTGAATGGCCCCATGGGAGTCTGCCAACCAATCATAATATAATTCAAATTCAATCAAATTCCAATCCCAACAGAGGGCATAAAACCCAGAGACTCAGCATCTCAGCCCTTCCTTCTTTTCCTTCACCCAACACCTTGAAGCATGTGATCATCCTTTTCACATTTGGAGCTCCAAGCTATGTGGTCCTGTCCACAACTAAACCAGCTTCCATGTTTCCTAGACCGCCTCCAACTAAACTAGACCGCCTCCATGTTTCCAGTGTCTTTTTCCCTATTTGGAACTGAACCCAGATGGACATTTCTTCCAACAGTTTGCTTGTCTGAAGGCCACATGACCCCGGGACCCTGCAACTGTCGTAAATATGAGTCAGTTGCCAAATTCATCTGAATTTTGACCACACAATGGTCCTAAGTATGAAAACAATCAAAAGTCACTTTTATCAGTGCCGTTGTAACTTCAAACGGTCGCTAAGTGGAACTGTTGTAAGTCAAGGACTACCTGCACACAGTATGTGTGTGTGTGTGTGTGTATATATATATATATATGTATATGTATATGTATATTTTTATGTATATGGACATGCAGGAGAACATCCTTCCCTTTTCCCTTGACTTTTGCTAAGGAAACACCCGATGCAGCTTGCCATGATAACTAAATTTATTATTAACTGTGTATTTCATGATGTTAGTGACAATATGTTAATGTGATTTTTCACATCCTCCTGCAGTGAACAGATGGCTCCTTTTACTTTACTTTCCACATCAAGTGTGATTATTTCTGGGTGCCAAAAAACCTCCTGCTGCTCTTCGGTCTCCAGTCTAATTTTTTATGTTGGTAAAACACAGCAGGACTTGTTATCCATTGGATGGCATCTTAATAAAAGGAGACGAGCCAACATATTGACATCATATTCAAGGGGAATATTCCATCCTTCCTAATCCTTACCCTTTGCTGACTTCCACCTTCCCAACATCTTTTTGAAAGAAGGAAGGGAAAAGACATCCTAACAGAGTAGTTCCACCAGTTCCAATCTGTCCCGTTACTGGTTTTAGGCCAAACTGGAGACCCAGCCTTCTTTTGTTCTTCTATCGTGGCTCCTCACCCCAGGGACCTGTTTAATGATAATTAGCCATCACACAATCAGAAGTCAAGTGTAAGCAGGAATACATTAACACAGAGAGATCAGAGTTTGGGTTAAATTTCAAGAGGAAAGACACAAAGACAGATACATTACAATTTGGTGAATGGAAAGTGCACGGTGGAGCCTTCAAACCATGAACAAAAGAAAGCTTTACACGATACTCCTTTTTTATATATAAAAAAAAGATGGTGGGCTAGATTTTTTTCCCCCAGGAAGTTATAATTTACCATCTGTTTTTAAAAAAGATTTCAGAATACCTAAATGCATCCAGCTTATTACAGCCTCATGTTATGGTCTGGTTAACACAATTATTTATTTATGTATTTATGTATCATCTATCCATCTATCTATCTATCTGTCTATCTATCTATCTATCATCTATCTATCATCTAATCTCTACCACCTATTTTTCTCTCTGCCCCTCTGTCTTCTTATCTGTCTGTCTATCTATCTATCTATCTATCTATCTATCTATCTATCTATCTATCTATCTATCTATCTATCTATCTATCTATCTATCTATCTATCTATCTACCAAATTATTACGTTTATATGCTGCCCATCTCAGTGTTGAAGTGACTCTGGGCAGCTTACAAAAAGACAAAAAGATTGTCTAAAACAATTATATTTAAATAGATTTTTAGAAATAAATGTTAATAAAATAGCTGGGTTCCCATAACCTCTTAGCGCACAAACTATCACTCTGTTTTTTACTTGTCAGTAGTTTGTTGTGCAAATTCATAGTCTTGAACTATGCTTAAATTTAATCATGGGCTGAGGAGACAAACCAAGATGAAATCCAGAAATCCCTTCTGTGGAAGTCCCTGAATCAGAGAACTCTAATCCCTCTCAGATATGTATTCTCGAATTTCCAGCCTCTAAATTGCAGGCCAAAGAATCCCAAATGAATAACATTTCTGCTCAAAATTCGCAGAGGAGAATTTAAGGAGAATGCACAGGAACAAATTAGCCTTGCCATTAATTTACTATTAATTATATGTCTCCTTTAAAAAAGAAACGTCCCCCGTTGCCATTCTTTATTCAAACACATTATCCCGAAATTCATCATGTCTGTGGTTGGTGGGGGGGGGGGGTTCCCCTTCCCCTTTTTGCTTCCTTCCCCTCCTCTTTGAAACAGAACGGCTCATTTTCCAAGCTGAACAATGCGAGGAAACTCACAGTAACCTTAATGACAGAATTAAACTCTTCATTAGGCATCATGTTGGTGGCTGCCATGTAGTCTGGTCTCCTGATAATGTCTGGTACCATTTAAAGCAAATTAATTTCTCATTTCTTGCTGATGGTCATAATTCTCAGCATGGGAGACATTACTGATGACCTTAAGGATGGACGCTCAACAAACATCATTAGCAAAACAAGAGGAAACCTCACGCATGCACCATCTAGCAAAAGACCTCTTCCTCCCTTCCCCCTTTGCCCTCTCCTTAGCTTCTCAAACCTCATTTTCATAATTTAATTCATCCGATACTGGTCAATTATATATAGATCGCTTTTCCCCTTAGGCCTGCTTGATAGCCTCTGTATACTCTATTATAAAATTGGTTAATTAATAATTCCTTTCTATTGCCACTAAACAGACCTACACGGTTAAATTAAAAGGCTGCAGCTTCATTACACAGAACATTCCAAGACACTGAACCACCGGCCGAATTTCACAAGCAAAGGACTTCTGCTCAGAGGAGTCCCAGTTCCAATTTTAATAGCAGGTTGCCTAGGTGAGCAGAAGGAGCTGCCATCTTGAGAAGGTGCCATCCTCTAAGGCCAGGTTTCTCACCTTTAGCAAATTTAAGTGGGTGGACTTCAATTCCCAGAATCCCATGCTGGATGTGGGAGAAGAGCAGGTGGAGCCTGAGGTTGGAGTCAAAAGAGTAAGCAGAGAGTCATTGCAATCCCACAAATGGTCTAAGCCCAACCACTCTTGTATTCTGTTGATGCTTATTTAGCACCAAATTTGATGTTGATCATTAGTTGACTAGCTTCTTGCTTATAGGCAAGAACAATAAATCAGCTTTACTGGAACTTAGTGTGGTCCCAGTTCTCTGTACCTTACATTGACTGGGGAACTCTGGAAGTTGAAATCCAAGCAGCTTAAAGTTATCAAAGTTTAAAAACAGTGGTACATGTCTGTGTCTATGGAGATTGTTGAGGTAATTCCCCGTTAGGAGAATGAGTGCATATAGGGAGACGTACTGAGAGTAGTGTTTGAATAATACACACACAGCACACAGATACACTGTACAGTAAATGTAGGTTTTTACTTTCAGAAATGTTGAAGCAAAGTTCAAAATAAGCAGTCCAAAGTCATTCACAGGTAAAATCAGTCGGTTTTCAGTCCAGGGATAATCCAATAACAAAGTCCAGTGTCAAAAACAGTTCAGTATCAGACTTAAATCAAATCCAGGAATATCAGTCAATTGGAAGGAACGGCAATATTCTCCAACAGAAGGAAACAGAGACTCACTGAGACTTCTTCTGAGACTAAGATTAAACAACTTAGGTTTCTGGCTCCATCTTATGGCCATTTGAGAAACCACACCCACTTACAATTTTTTGCATTCTTAAAGATACAGTATTAAAATATCTATCCTGGTTTATATATTTCCAACCCGAATAATTGTGAGGTGACTCATATTCCTAACAGAGATTCTCAATCATCCAGATGGTGGTTGTCCCAAATGTGTTTTTCCACCTTTGACAAAAAACTGAAGAAGTGTTATGGTTAGCCGGCAGCAGGTGTGGACAGCTGAGGAGAACGAGGACTCAGATGAGGGGCCAGGACCATTAGGGAGTGGACTGCTGTCTTCAGAGATTGTGGGGGCTGGCAGCAGCAATGAGGAGGTTCCCAAGGAGCCTGTGCCAAGTGCGTGTGTGCACAGGATTGCTTGCAGGCAAGAGCAGCAATAACAGCATGGGCGACTCAGAAGTAAGGCTGCAAAGCAATGTGTCATGTTGTAAGTTGAGCAATGGGGAATGCCGGATTTGCTTATAACCGGGTTACTAGTTTAGCAACTGCAGTGATTCACTGGAGCAAAACTCACTTAGCAACAACAGAAATTTTGGGCTCAGCTGACACATTGGGAACAACTTACGACTTTCTCCCTGTGTCACCTTCAAGCAGATAAAAGCCAGGTGTGAAACGAATGTTCTTTGCAGAAGGCAAAGATGTTTTGAAACTCCAGCCTTGTGAACATTCCAGGATCCTGAGTTTGTATTTAAAGATTCTTGTATTGCAAATTATTTCATGTCTATTATCTTTTGGCCGTCTCACACAGTTTGGCAAGGTTTGTGCTTATCACAGCTAATTATTTTGCAGAAGCATTAAAAGGTTTCTGTTCTTTTTGGATTGTGTTTGATTTGTTGGAAAAGGGCATGAATCAGAACAAGAAGCTTCTTGGATGAGAAGCAAAACATTTTCAAGGGGGGAAAAAAACCCAAGAAAGTCCAAGATGGAAAAAAGCAAAGAACCACCTTTGGAAAAAGCAAAGAATGAAGTACTGCAGGATACTTTTGCTGACTGTTTCTGCAGTTCAGGAGTTCGGTAGTTCGACCCTGACTGGCTCAAGGCTGACTCTGTCAGGTTTCCAAGGAACAAGCCCAACACAATAAAAACTCCGAGGCCTGGGGTTTTCTCAAAGTATAAATTTATTAGGCATGTCATATGGGGATAGCTGGTAAAAACCTGACTCTGAAAGCACTCCATCCTTCCGAGGTGGTTAAATGAGGACCCAGATTATTGGACGGCAATAAGCTGACTCTGTAAAGCACTTAGATAGGGCTGTAAACAGGGTTGGGCTGTGGGGGTTCGCAGGGGTTCAGGAGAGCCCCTAGCTAACATTCTGTGCAGTTTGGAGAAACCCCAAATCCCACTCCTGGCTGGCCCTGCCCACCCCTCCCCTCCCAGGAGTCCCCACATGGTCTGTTTTGGATCCAGGTAAGTGCAGGGTATGCATGGAGACTCACAGAGAGTGAAAAACGGGCCTCCTGGAAGTTTGGGAAGGCTGGAAATGGGCTCATTTCTGGCTTCCAGAGAGCCTCCAGAGCCCAGGGAGGCCATTTCCACCTGCCCAGAGGCTCAACAACTCTCAGAGAGAGTGCTAATGACCAGATGACTACAAGGAATATAAATCCTTCTGTTCTCCCCCATTCAGTCAGAACTGAAGAGGCTTCTTGGATGAGAAGCCAACCTTCTTCAAGGAAAAACAAAGAAAGGCCAGTTGCCTCTTGAAAAAAACACCTTTGGAACTTAAGCAAGAAATTATCGCTTGTAATTTGTGATTCATCCAATCAAGCATTTCCTATCAAAGTGAGTTGTCAAGTGTAAATGTTACAAAGAAAATAAAAACTACAGCAAATTGCTATATAGTCAGAAATCCCAAATTAATTTTATACATTAGCTACCTGAAAGCAGAATGCAAGAAGAGTTACTCCTACTTAAAATATACATATAAGGAACCAAAGTGAGATGCGCATACTAATTTGTACATCAGCAGCTATCTGACACCAAAACCTAGAAAAAGGATGTTCAATATTTGAAGCAGTTGTCCCAAATTTTAATGCTTTTATAAGGACTCTAGGATACTCCGAAGCCTTCAAATATGTGACTAAGTCAGATATTAAGGGCTGACCTAAGGGTTTTAAACCACAATTCAGTCCTGGCTGAAATGAATCCATTCCTTAATTAAGAGTCTTCAGCAATTAACATCAGGAAAAATATTCCTGTTTTCACTGCTGACCATAATCTATTAGCTGTGCTGCAAAGAGTTCAAGAAAGGAACGGTGATTTCATTTCATTTGTCTCTGCTTTCCTGTAGCCTATTAATCACTTTTTCACAAGATGTCATCAGAGTTAATGGTGTGATCCATTCCACCACCATAGGTGACTGTTTATCTTTCCAATGTCACAAAATAATTCTGACTGTTTAATTTTGGTCAATAATACAGACTAGAGCACAGATTCTGCTTTGTTGTTACTTTTCCATAACAAATGTGTTAAAATGTTCCTGGGAAAGCAGGTGGCATGCATGAATTTCTAGGTTGTAGTACACTGTGATATTTTGGGCCAAGATTTGAAGGTACCCGTATTTCCCCCAAAATAAGACCAGGTCTTATATTAATTTTTGCTCCAAAAGATGCATCGGGATTTATATTCTGGGTAGGTCTTATTTTGGGGAAAATATGGTACTTAAATACATCTGTCTACAGAGATCGAAAGTTAACATTTAACTACATTTAACTACTAAATACATTATCTTTTTTCATTTTTTTAGTTCTCTATCTATCCTTCTCATTTGGTTTTTTTTACTACACATACAAATCCTACATAGAATCAGCTGACCTAAAAGCCAACCAATCCCTTAAAAAAAAAAACCAATCTTTGAACTGGTGGCACATCCGTGAGACAGAATTTATTAACAATAAAATTACTCTGAGGTTATCATTGCTGGTTTTTTTATAAAGCATATCATTGCAATGAAACAACCAGGTAAAAGATGGTGTCCATTCAGAACTGGATTAGAATAGAATAGAATAGAATAGAATAGAATAGAATAGAATAGAATAGAATAGAAAATAAGGAATGGAATGGAATAGAATAGAATAGAATAGAAAATAGGGAATGGAATAGAATAGAATAGAATAGAATATAAAATAGGGAATGGAATAGAATAGAATAAGAATAGAATAGAATAGAATAGAATAGAATAGAATAGAATAGAATAGAATAGAATTCTTTATTGGCCACGGGTGATTGGACACACAAGGAATTTGTCTTTGGTGCAAATGCTCTCAGTGTACATAAAGGAAAAATACATTCATCAAGAATCATAACATACAATACATAGTGATAGTCATAGGTTATTAATAAGCAACCAAATCATACTAGGAAATAAATAAAACTATATAAATTGTAAGAATACAAGCAACATGTTATAGTCATAAGTGGGAAGAGATAGTTACTAGGAAATGTTATTATAATCTAGTAGTAGAGGAATAATAGAAATACAGTCTTAGTAAATAAGTTGACAGTGTTGTGGGAATTAGCTGTTTAGCAGAATGATGGCATTCAGGGGAAAACTGTCCTTGTGTCTAGTTGTTCTAGTGTGCAGTGCTCTATAGGGTCGTTTTGAGGGTAGAAATTGAAACAGTTTGTGTCCAGGATGTGAGGAGTCCGTAGATATTTTCACAGCCCTCTTTTTGACTCGTGCAGGATACAGGTCCTCGATGGAAAGCAGGTTTGTAGCAATTTTTTTTTTCTGCAGTTCTAATTATCTGTCGAAGTCTGTGTCTGTATTGTTTGGTTGCAGATCTTGTTTGATTTCCACACTCTTATGAAATGAAGATTTTCTAGGGCATCTGACCGTTAACAAACATATGACGGCAAAGTGGTTGGGCATCGCAGAGTCATGCATTTACAAAGCAAACCATCTCTTAATCCAAGCCCAATAAGTAGATTTTTTTTTTCCTGGAACCATCTCTTCCAATGATGAGTCTCCAGGATCTTCAGGTCATAATGTGAGGTGGGTGAGGCACACAACCCTTTCAAAATGCAAAGGTGGGTTTAATTAGGGGTGTCGACAAAGGGCTCATTCTGTATCATTGAGCCAAGGATACTGTGTTTCATTGATCTTCACCACATGTTTTGACAGGTTGCATCTGTCCAGCTGTTCTCTGGATCCATTACCAAGTATAAGCTGTTCCTGGGCTACCACCTTTTCAAGAGAGAAACATTTGGTGCCAGCTCCTCACCTGGAATGAATAGAAAGAGATGGCTGATGACACCGTTTCTCAGTGGTAGCAAGGGAACAAGCCAAGGTCTTATTGAATTGTTAAATCACCTGCTTTCTGCAAGGAAGGTAATCATGACCTTCAGTGGACCTTACAGTTTGTGAAATATTGTGACAATATTTTATATATGTATTGGAAAAACAAGCCTTCACATCAAATTTTCTGCAATTTCTCAATGGACCCATGAAGCATTGTATTAAAACAAAAAACAAAAACCATTACTCTCACAGCACAAGAATCCAGTAGATTAAGTTCTGGGTCTAAAGCGACCAGGATGTCATTGATTTTGGACAGGAGAAATTACTTCTGGGCCAAGTAGCCCCTTCACCCTCTTCTGAGAAAGAAGGGAAGTATTTTGTCAGGCTGCCAAAATCAAGAAAGACATGTTGGAATACTTCTAAACAGTACTCTTGGTTGTTCCTCACCAATAGACAGAAATGTTGCCAAAGCAAAGTAACTATTTGCATCCTTAAAGGTATACTCTGGGAATGGCTAGGAAGGAGCTTTCTTAACTCTTTTTCTCCCAACCAAACTATCTCTTGGTCCTCTGGAATGGAACCCCTCCCTCCTCAGAATCCAGATTACAATTTACTACTACATATTTCAAGGCATGGATGGATGGATGGATGGATGGATGGATGGATGGATGGATGGATGGATGGACGGATGGACAGAGACAGATATAGACACAGATAAATAGATAATGATAGTTACATACTATAGATAGATGACAGAGAGATGTCCTGAAATAGAGGTAGATAGATGATAGCTTCATAGATGGATGACAATAGAGATAGATAGATAGATAGATAGATAGATAGATAGATAGATAGATAGATAGATAGATAGATAGACAGACAGATAGACAGACAGACAGACAGACAGACAGACAGACAGACGGATGGAGAGAGGGGGAGAGGAAGAGAGAGAGAAAGAGAATAATTCATAGATATGTGTGGTAAGTTGGGTACTGGCTGAGCAACTCCTTGAATCCTACTGCTCGTGTTTGTGATTAAAACAGAAAGATGCAGAAGGATTGTTCTGCCCTCGAAAATATCCCAGAGGACACGACAATCGCAGCCATGTCCTTCCTACTATATTATCTGTACACGATATGGCGCTCTCTGCTTGTTTTGATAAGTGACACGTCCATTTTGGGAGCCAGGAATAGGGCCATGAAATTTGCTAGAAATTTCTTCTAAAGGAAAATGTTGCAATCCACCAAAATAAAACTCCACCATGGTGCAATTACCCTAACAAATGCAGCCTGTTGGGATCTACAAGCCTTTCATAGAAAAGTTCACACGTTACTGCACATTGGGGCAAATACTAAAAATCAATGTGTGTATTTTAAGTTCCATAAATATAAACCCTGCTGAGATTTTCTTTTCCCCAGGGTATCACTTAAATAAGGTTGTCTAAGTAAATAATACCGGTAATAATAAATACATGGTATTTATATGCATATAAAAAAGGACTATGTGTGTATATTAAAAAAAAAGAATATGATAGGAAGATATATTCATATCCAGATAACAGCTGCTGGGAATATTTAAGGATGCATGCCTTTTAAAAGCTTCTCTTTAAAAGTTGACAAATTGTTATAACATTCCAAACATTTCTTTGGAATTCATTTCTCTGGACTGGTCCAAATTCTCCAGGTGCAGTATGTAGCTCTATCCTTCAAGGAAGAAGAGTTTGAGCTGCCCTTCTCATCTGCTGCTAAAATATGGCCTCCCTCTGTCAATCATTTGGGCCAGGCCAAATCCTGCATTTCATTCACGTGACTCTTTCATTCAATGGGCAATACCATTTTAACCAGGGATGGAATTCAAATTTTTAACAACCAGTTCTGTGGGTGTGACTTAGGTGGTGGGTGTGGCTTGGTGGTCATATGACTGGGTGGACACGACTTGGTGGTCATGTTATTGGCTGGGTGTGGCCAACTCAATATCACTCACATCGAAGCCCACATCTCCTTGCCTGGCCTCTCATGACAACAGTTGTAAGTGTGAAAAATGGTCATAAGTCACTTTTTTCAGTGCCATTGTAACTTTGAATGGTCATTCCACACAAGCAAAGTACCAGCAAAGGAGGGGAAAAAAACTCCAGAGAAGTTCCTGAGACAGGAAGTCTAGTCCTGCCAAGAATGTAATAAGGGTTAACAGAGAGGCAGTTTCTGTAAGCAACACCAGAATGTTTCCTTCCTGCCTTCCTTACAGGACTAGGCCAGTCATTTCTTCTAACAACCGGTTCTCCGAACTGCTTAGAATGTTAACAACCAGTTCTAGCGAATAGGTGAGAACTGGTAGAATCCCACCCCTGATTTTAACCTTAGTGGACCATCGTGTCTTCTTACATTCTTTCCATCTCTCCTTGCACAATCTGAGCAACTTCATGTCATGTGCAGCTCAGACAACCGAGGATATTGGAACTAACCATGAAGTTGTGCAAATATAGTGAAGTCTCAATTAAGTAAGAGGATGGTGATTTCCTTTCTGTCAAGTCCGACTCTAGATGATTTAATAGGCCAGGTCTTTCCACATCTTCTGATCTTGCATTGCTTCTTTGAGTTGGTCTACGCTCTGGTTGGTTTCAGCTTTGATGGTGCCCAGCTACTATGTTCTTTGGTGGCCTGGTCTCCTTTTTACCACTAATACTTCCCAATTTAATTGCTTTTGGCAATGAATTCCCCCACACACACACACACACAAATCCTACTGTCAGCTTTGGAAGCTTTACTGAGATTTGATGCTCCCATACTGCCTAGAAAGCCTAGAAACTGGGAGGGGGTGGATTCAATTGAGTATCTCTAAGTAGATAAAATAAAAGTCTTTTGTTGGTTCAAGGTCATGGAGTATGGTGCAGAATGAAATAAGAATCTTACTTTAGGATGGATCATGATTGAGCCATGTGATATGATGACGGCCAAGGGGGGATGGATTTGTAGTTTTAAATATTGCAAGGAAGCCCCAAAACTTTCAGATTTGGGATTCCACAGATGTGCCAGTTTCTATCCAAATAAAGGTATCTTTGAGATATGTCTGCCTCAGAGTTATTGACTGGAATGGAGGTTTGCTGGAATACTGACACCTACCCTCAAAACGACGCTATAGAGCACTGCACATCAGAACTACTAGACACAAGGACAATTTTTTCCCGAATGCCACCACTCTGCTAAACAAATAATTCCCTCAACACTGTCCAACTATTTACGAAGTCTGCACTAGTATTACTATTAATCCTTCCATCCTTCCTTTCACCCATCTCCTCCCACTTATGACTGCATGATTGTAACCTTCTTGCTTGTATCCTAAAGCTTTTTATTGACTGTTTTTCTAGTATGATTTGATTGCTTATTGTACCCTATAACTATTAAGTGTTGTACCTTATGATTCTTGATGAATGTATCTTTTCTTTTATGTATACTGAGAGCATATGCATCAAGACAAATTCCTTGTGTTTCTGATCACACTTGGCCAATAAAGAATTCTATCTATCTATCTATCTGTCTGTCTATCTATCTATCTATCTATCTATCTATCTATCTATCTATCTATCTATCTATCTATCTATCTACATGACATAGCCAAAATAAGTAACATACAACTTTGTGATTTTTTTTCTAATGATATGTCTGGTGTTACATGCTCCAATACTGGCTTATTAACTCTCCTTATTAATATATAATCTTTTTAATGACCCCCATAATCCCTTGTGGGGTGGAGTCTAGCCAACTGAATGGAGCTGAGTGTTTACTGGCCAGAGGCCCTTCCAGTTGCCAATGCAGAGTTATATTCAGCAGATATATTCTCATCATGACCTGAAAGATAAATATCTGCCTCTACCTAGGATCGAACTCACAGCCTCCTGGTTGTCAGGTGAGAGCTCCACATCTAGGCCACCACACCATTCACTAACGTGTAATATTAATAAGTAAATAATATGGGTATTATCAAAACTTAGGATACTTTTAATTTCCTAGATTTGGATCTAGGAAAACTAAAAAAAACTCCTTGCATTTAAATCCAAACCTCTATTGATCCATACCTACCATATCAAAGATGGGTTGCCACAGCTAGAGTCCTTCTGGTAAAGGGACATTACCCTTGAGTTGTAACTACTAGTGGAGGTTTGTGGCAAGTGAGGAGCCAAGCTTCCAGCTGAATTTCCATTTAGTTATTTTTGTTTTAATGTATGTGTGAATCAATTAATCCTGTCATAGAAGGGCATCGTAAACTGTGTGCCAGAGTTAATGAGTCAGACATTATCACATCATTACACCAGCTGGCATAATGTAGCATGTGTTGTTTGTCATAATATACACTGCCATGCTTAACAACCATTAATTGTTTACATGAGCAGTCATTTTTTTCTTCAAAGAACCTTCACTGGCTGGTTGATATTTTTGAAAGGGAATTACTGTTAAAAAGTGTAAAAGATTAGCAAGAAAATAGTTAAGTGACAGATAATAGATAGATGATAGATGATAGATGATAGATAGATAGATAGATAGATAGATAGATAGATAGATAGATAGATAGATAGATAGATAGATAGACAGATAGACAGACAGACAGACAGACAGACAGACACAGAAAGAGAGGGGGAAGATAGGGAGGGGGAGGGAGAGAGAAATATATATATCTGACTCAGAGAGTGGTTGTCGAAAGGAAGAGGCAGAGGAGAAAATATAATGGATGCCATCTAAAGCTCCTGGAAAAAGACAACTTAATATGAACAAGAAAATAAATGTTTTTATTTTGTGTTTAGTTGTGTTTAGTTGAATAGAAGTATAGTTCTTGGAGAGTATGTGGAAAGTTGAGTTGCATAAAGAACTGATAATCTTGGGAAGTTAAAATGCATTTTCAGCACCTTTGATGATACCCAATTAATTTATGGAGTTGGAAGTTCTGCATAGGCATTATTCTCACCTCCTCCAAAACAATCACTGGAAACTTCAAATGCCCATCTTCATCATCCTTTGTGTTATTTTACCACCCCAGGTAGAATAAAAATAATGCTAAACAAATAAATAACAATTGTCCTTCTTCTGAAGGAATTTTTAAAAAAAAATGTTCTCCAAATTCCAAGAGTTGATGGAGCTTCTCCAAACACATTTCTGTCCATCTCTGGTAATGATTTTACTCCAAAATTTTATTTTCTTCTTCTTTGTATTGTGGATTTGTTTTGACATTCATCAGTGGTACTTTTTTATTTCCTTATCTAGTTGATACCATCAACATAGGTGTTCTCCGATCTAAGTACCATCAAGACCCAACCCTGGTTAGCTTTTTAAAATCACCTAAGTTCATCCAGGAGCTGCTACTTGCTGAAGCAGTGTCTTTATTGGAATCTTCTAGCTACATAATAGAAACACTGGAATTAACACCTCATATAACAGCACTAAATATATGTTAAAATGCTTCAAAGACTCACTAACGCTAAGCCAGTGTGGAGGCACAGCATAGCTGTAAAAATTATGCTTCATAGGTCTGTAGCAGAGGTGGTATGCAGCAGGTTCTGACCAGTTCTGGAGAACCAGTAGTGGAAATTTTGAGTATATACTCGCATATAAGCCGACCCATAAAAAACTGCCCCAAAATGAGGAATTTTGCAAAAACTCGCATATAAGCCGACCCCCAAGACCCAAATACCATGGTTTGTTGGTTTGGGCTAATAACAAAAAGTATTAATGCAATGCACTGAATGCAGCGTTCATTATCAAAGCATTGTGTAGGAAACAATCTTAAGTTAATTACCCGGTATGTAAGAATTGATGTTATAATAAGGTAATCTATGCACTTATCGTCCCAGCAAAAGCTTGCAGAAGTAGCAATAAATGAGAATAAAAGCCATTATTGTTTGTGTTTTTTAATTTTTATTTATTTTTCAACAAATTAAACAGTGTCTCGAATCCTTCAAATTCAATCCCACCATCACCCTCGGTCCTCAGATTTCCCCAAAGAGATTTTCCAGTCCCTCGCAATGTATATCGACATTTATCTTCACCCCAAATTCTTCATCTTGATCTTCATTTTCATTTTTTGCCACTTCACACTGTCTTCAATTTTCAGTTTCATTGCTATCTCCTGCCATACAACATCATCCTCAGTGCCATCTAATTTTGTTTGCAAATGCAGACATTTTAACAAATGGATTCTGTACCATTTCTATGGAAATATCCTATCCCGTGCAGTCTTCACCCAAGACACAACTGTGGGCAAAGGAGGGCCGTTTGAATTTTCCTTTGGCTGTTAGTTCAGCCTTGCATCTGGCATCCACTGTGTCCCACAGGTTTCAGCATGTGTGTCTTGAAGGGTCTGTTCAGGCTGACATCTAGGGTTGTAGCATTCCAGTCAACCTCCTGGTAATGACCTGCCTGAATGGTTTTGACTACCTTTAGACTCCTTTTTACTTTCGGTTGGTGAGCTTTGAATATGGTCCCAGAAATAGCATGAGTGTTTCTTTGAGAAAACCTCCATTTCTGCGCACCCACACTTGATTTATCCATTTGATTACGCCTTCTTCAATCTCCATCCTTTTGGATGCTGATGATGACCACGACACTGGGAAATTTGTCTTTTGAGGGGTTTTTTCGTTTGAAGATTACCAATCGGGGGTAGCTTACCATCTGCAGTGCAACTCAGCAATCCACTGTATAAATGGGGTTTTTTGTGCCTGTTGTCTTAATAAGAACTGTTTTTTCAACCGCCTTTGGGTTCGATGTTTTTAGTGCTTGGCCATGGGTCAAAAGCAAATAGGGGTCTCGTCCATATTGCCAATCCTGCTGAGAAAGGAAAATCACACAGTCTTTCGTTTATTTATCACGAAACGTTGGAAGTTCATCCCCTTATTCCTCAAATCCTGATTGGTAGCTTTTTGGCTATTTTTGTTCTTTTGTCTTAGTAATATCAACCATTTCTCCTCAAAAACATTGTGCACCAGCCCGGGGAAGCAGTGAGAGATTGAGGTACCTTGGTATTTCCAGATTTGGCCATCTTGCAATGCTTGTAAGCGCACAGCCACTAGACACACGGTAGCATATCCTGCCTTTGGGAGCCTCAAACCATCAAGAATGTGCTTTTCCATTTTCAGGGAATTGCCCAGCTTTGGGCCCTCTTTGTACAATAATGGAACTGGGGGTGCAATCCTAATGTACACTGTCACATCTATTCCTCCATCTTCTAATATTGCTCTCATCGCACGTCCAAAGGTTTTCTTTGCTGCTGTCAGTTGCTTGTTACTCCCTCTGCACAGCCTCCACTTATTTGAGTTAAAAGAAAGCAGCATAAGACATTATTTTTCTTTTTAACATCAGACATGGGTACGGTATACTTTTTTCTGAATTTTTTATCTAACTACTAACCGCAAAGAAACTGCGACACCAAAGCCTTGCCACGTGAACGATCGCAAACACGAAAGCGGTCCACGTGAATGACTAACCATCAGAGCGTGTTATGATCCGGTGGTAAAAAAAGCAAAAATGGAGGTGCCCAGAGTAAAAAACATGTGGTGTGAGGTATGTATGACTGTATGGTAAGTATCGATGATGATTGCGTGATCTGAGAAGTGGCATCATGTCAATCAGAGATCAGATTTATGTGCGTATAAGCCGACCCCCAAATTTGAAAAAAAATCATAATTGCGTTTTAGAGTCGGCTTATATGTGAGTATATACGGTTTAGAGAACCAGCAAATACCACATCTGACTGGAGATTTTACAGTATCCTTCTCCTACCACTCCCACCAAATCACGCCCACAGAACTGGTAGTAAAAAAAAATTTGAATCCCTACAATGGTCTGTAAAACCTGCAAAACTCTTACACTCAAGAGAAGCATAATATTATGGTCCCTCTTCCACCTTCTCTCCCAATTTTGGGGCTGTCCCAATGGATTAGATATAAGAAATTCAATCACAATGGCTTAGCAGACAGAGCATAGGACATAGAATCATAAACCTAGAAGGGGCAGGACACCTTAACCCACCTCCTCAAATGGTTATCCAGTTATTTTTGAAAACCTCCAGTGATGGAGCACTCACAACCAGGAGGCAAGTTGTTCCACTGATTAATTGTTCTCGCTATCAGAAAATGTCTCCCTACTTCTAAGTTAAATCTCTCTTTAACAAACGTCCCATCTATTATTTTTTATCCTGTCCTTCAGTGCTTTGGAGAATAAGTCAGTCTCCTAATCTCTGTGTCAGCCCCTGAAATCTTGGAAGGCAGTTATCATGTTCCTTATCAACCTCCTTTCCTCAGGGCTACATTCAGTCACTCATTGCAACAAATCTGGTTGACCAGCTTTTTTGTAGAATCTCTCTACTTCTGACCATACTTTTCAGCCATATGGCTTTTTATAGCCTAGGGTGACTGTATGTTGAAGGATGAAATAATTGGCACAGTTGGAGAAAATGCTGACCCACTCCATGAAGATGGGGAGAAAGCAAAGTCCAAAAATGAAATATTTGTAGGACTGAAATATACAGTACATTATGTGTGTGTGTGTGTATGTAAGAGAGAGAGAGAGAGAGTGCTATAAAAATATACATGTATATCAAGTTTAAAGACAGAAGGAATTTGAATGAAGAAACTAAATGTTTTTCATGAACATGCCAAGCAACATCCAAAATAAGTATTTCCACTTTGAGAACAGTGCCAGAGATTGTAATTAAAAATATTCACCTCAAGTGCCTAAGTCATTTTTAGTATGTCATCAGAGACTGCACTACATGATGATATTTGAATGCCTATGCTCGTTAGAGTCGTGGTGATGCAGTGGTTAGAATGCAGTACTTCAGGCTACTTCTGCTGACTGCCAGCTGCCAGCAATATGGCAGTTAGAATCTCACCAGGCTCAAGATTGACTCAGCCTTCCCTCCTTCCAAGGTCGGTAAAATGAGGACCCAGATTATTGGAGGCAATATGCATACTGCTTAGAGAGGGCCATAAAGCACTTAGAGAGGGCCATAAAGCACTTAGAGAGGGCTGTGAAGCACTGTGAAGCGGTATATAAGTCTAGGTGCTATTGCTATTATCAATTTAAGGTTTTCTAGAAATAGCCAACAGATAGAACAGAAATGTGGGAAGGAAGGTAATAATAAAAAGAGATTTGGGAAATTGAAATAGGTGAAGATTTAATATACATAAAAGCAGGATAGAAAAATTACTAAAGATTTTGGATTTGGAAAAAAATCTTATGAATATCATGGAGAGCTATCAGAAGTGAAGAATCAGGATTAACCATATAGGTTGCAGCATATTGAAGTCTATACACAAGAATCTTGTCAACTAATGGTCAACACTAAACTGATATTGGAGAAGAAAAGAATTCAAGGGAGATTGGACTAGTCTTTTGTAGCAACACAAGGACTCTGATGACATGTTTAACTCTGCCCTCCAGTTCTACCTGGTTTATTCCAACAGCCAAGGATACATCATGAAGCAAGCAAGGAAAATTCTCACTCAAGGTATGAATGACCAGGCTTAAATTGTCATATTTGGACATACTATGCAAAAATCTAGTTGGCTTAGAAAGTCTAAAGTGCTGGAAAGGATGGAATAGATAAGAAGAGAATGATCCAATTGCAAGATGGATGGACTCAGTTAAAAACTATGAGTGCAACACTGGGAGACCTCAAGCGTCAAGTTGTTGATCAATTGTTCTGGAGAAAATGTACATGCTTGCTAAGAGTCCACACCTGCTTGATGACACATAATCAGTCCATCAATTTTAACCAAACTTGTCATTTTCAAATACTGATCTGAACTTTCATCGCAACAATGGCATCCACTAAAATATAATATATGTCTTCATCATACATATTATTGTGCTATCTTAACAAGCTCCCTTTATGGCAAAAATGTAACATGTTCTTCTTTATTCTTCCATGAAAAACATACTTATAATAATTAACTGTACACATATCCTAACTTCTTAGTCGTGCATGGTTTATGATGCAATGCACTTATGGATAATCACAAATAAGGATTAAAAAAAATGAAATAAACGAATTATATATTTTGGCAAAGTCCATAAAAATAGCACACAGATGCAGAATGTTGGTGATAAATAATATCAAAAGTACATCTTTTTCTTCCATTGTTACAGTCCTTTTTCTAATGCAATCCACAGATGCTAGGACTGAGAAGAGAATTCTAGATTGTAATCACGACACATCTGGAGGGCATAGGATTAAAGAAGTCTTCTATTTTTCCCAAAATATGAGCCTGCTGTAAACAAAGGAATGTGATTGCTACAATTAATCCTGTGATGTCTTCCTCTTGTGGTGCTGTTACTCTCACTACACCGTATGTTAAAAGCTAATGACCTACTTATAAATCACTGGAAAGAAAAGTTTTATGCACACATCCAGAGCCGTCTAAAAGGCTAAGTTACAACCATTGTGTAGCCACAGTGAAGCTACTGAGAACCAAAATGGATATGTTATCATGGGCAAGAGAGTTGCAAGGTTTTATTAGAATTCTTTTATTGGCCAAGTGTGATTGGACACACAAGGAATTTGTCTTGGTGGAAATGCTCTCAGCGTATATAAAAGAAAAGATACATTCATCAAAAGTCAAGAATCATAAGGTATGATTATGAATTCTAAAAAACCCCTGTGTATTTATGGTTCAAGAAAAAATCTCTGCAACATGGAATTGCAGCCCTCTTCCTGATTGATAGAGAATGTTCTTTTATTTTATTGGATTCACTTAATAACCACAGCACATGTGTAAAATTGGGCATGGCTCACTTAACAATTGTATTGTTGAGCAATGGAAATTCCAGGTCCAATTGTGGTTGCACATTGTGGACTACCTATACATCATTTTAACATCATCACAACATATTTTTCATACCATCTTGGCTTCCCTCAGTAATGAAATCAGCTCAAAAGTATTCTGTAGAGAAACAAAAAAAAAAAAAATCTCAAGCATGCTGAGAATAAGGGATCCAAATAGACAGAAGAATGTTATTCATGGGAACAGAATTTTAAGAACCTGGGAGCAGGCTGCAAAGAAGAGCAACAAAGGTGGAGAATGGAGCATATGATGAATGGTTGGGAACTAGGTATAGCTAGCCTAACAAGGAGAAGGGCTGAGGTGACATGATAGCACTCTTCAGTACTGAAAAGAGGGGATTGACCTATTCTCCAAAACACCTGATGAAAAAACGAGAAACAATGGATGGAAACTAATGAAGGAGAAAACCAACCTTGAATTGAGAAAAAATTTCCTGACAGTGAGAACAATTAACCAGTGGAACAACGAGCCTCTGGAAGTTGTAGGTGCTCCAACAGTGGAAGTTTTTAAGAAGAGATTGGATAATAATTTATCTGAAAGGATATAAGGTTTCCTGCCCAAGCAGGGGGTTGGACTAGAAGACCTCCAAGGTCACTTCCAACTCTCCTCTCCTCTCCCCTCCCCTCCTCTCCCTTCCATTCTCTTCCCTTCCCTTCCCTTTCCTCCCCTCCCCTCCCTTCCCATATTTATTCTATTCTATTCTATTCTATTCTATTCTATTCTATTCTATTCTATTCTGACTCCACAGAGATTTGTTCAGAATGGAATAGGGCAAGGGTGTCAAACTTGATTTCACTGAGGGCCGCATCAGAGTTGTGTTTGACCTTGGGTGTCCTTGTGTTTGACCCCTCCCAAGCTCCATTTTCATTGGCAGAGGGTTGCAGGAGGCCGTTGCAGCCAGAAATGGGGCTCAGGAACCCATTTTTACTGTCAGAGGAACTGCGAGCCGGTCCCTCATTGTTTCCAGGGTGAACCCTAGCATCAAAGCACCCTGCCAGCTGGATCTGGCCTGCAGGCCTTGAGTTTCACACTGTGGTATAGGGTCTCCTGTTCAAGAAGAGGGTTGGGATAGAAGACCTCCAAAGCTTCTTCCAATTCTGCTCCTTATTTGACATTGTCTGTACACCATTATTTTTAACTTCTTGTTGGATGTCTGAGAGCTACAGTATAGCCAGTGGTGGGATTTAAATAATTTAACAACTGGTTCTCTGCCCTAATGATTTCGTCCAACAACCAGTTCACCAAACTGCTCAGAAAGATAACAACTGGTTCTCCCAAACTGGTGAGAACTGGCTGAATCCCACCACTGAGCATAGCCCAAGAGAAACGGTGCAAGCCAGCCAAACTAGTTCCCTCAGAAACTGGGCCCAGACTCCCATAAGTGGGTTACTTAGGAGGGTGTAATCTTCCTGTCACACCTGATCTCTCCCACTAAAAACAAGATAAAGAAGGATTTCCCTCTTCATCTCCCTTCCCCCCCTCCAGTAAATGAAATTGAATCTTAAGGAAAGCAATATTACTGATCTCTCGCCTCCCATATTGAGGAAATGGTTTTTTCTCTTAGATGGATTGACTTACAGCAATTGTCTGAAGGCTTGCAATCTCCGAAAAGTCTAATGAAATTTGTAATCCTGAACTGCTGGACATGAGCTATACAATTACTCGGAGTATATTTAGAATAAATAATCCATTATGATCAAGCCTGGAATATTCCTGCTAGGTTTCCGATATAAGAAGCTGCTTCCAAGAGCTGGGTTATAAATTACTTCGACCCCACAGAAGTTGGGTGCTGGCTGAACTTTGATTGCTGGATAAGCCTCCATTTTTTTCCCCTCTCTCCCATCCTGCTGGGACCTTAATAGATAGCTTCTTTGCTTTGCAATTTATCACATGGGAGGATTACAAATAAAGAGAATTAAAAGAAGCTGGGCAGGGGTGGGATTCAACCAGTGTTACTACTGGTTCAGTGACTACATTTTGTGTGTAACAAAACCATCAGCTGTGCCACCCGTACAGCTGAAAAGCGCTGCATGCAGGTGCGCAGTGTTTGAAAAGCCTCTTCTTTCCTGCTTTTTCAACTTCGGCTGTGCCGCGCTAAGCAGCTGAGGTTGAAAAAGCAGGAAATGAAGGACAGAGAAGAGCCCAGGAGGGCAGGTGGGCCAAACAGCAGCAAACACAGAACCCGTTCGATGTCTGCTGCTCTTCAGAGCTACCGGTTCTATAGAACTGGGCAGAACCAGTGGCATCCCACCCCTAAAGCTGGGGTTAAAAAGAAGTTTCATGTTAATGAATAGGTTCTTATTTCGGTCCCATTGTGATGGGATAAAACTCAAATTATTATTTGAGTCCAGGAATGGCTGAGGGCCCACAGTGTGACTGTGATGCTCTGGAACAAACTATATGACATATTCACAGGGGTGGGATTCTTCCGGTTTGGACCAGTTCGGGCAAACTTCTTGTTCCAACAATCATCTGGCTCCAAACCAATTCACTTTAGGCCCGTCTGCCCATCCCTGCTCCTTCCTGTTCTTTATTTCCTGTTTTTAGAGCACAGCTGGTTGGCTTTGGAGAGTGGTTTGCCACGCCTCAGCTGTTTTATTCACAGGGGCTGCAGCTGAAGAGCTGAAAATGGGCTTTTTGAATGCAAACTGCACACGCAGAATGTGTGTTTGGCATGCAAAGCATGTGCTCGCTGAATTGGTTGTTATACCGGTTGAATCGCACCCCTGCATATACAGTTAGTCCTCAATTTACAACAGCTTGTTTAGTGACCATATGAAGTTACAACGGCATTGAAAAAAGTGGATTTTGACAGTTTTTCACACTTATGACCATGGCAGCCTCCCCACAGTCACATGATTAAAATTCAGACACTTAGCAACTGATTCATATTTATGACTGTTGCGATATCCTGGGGGTCATGTGATCCTCTTCCCAACAAACAAAGTCAATGGGGAAGTCAGATTCACTGAACAACTGTGTGACTAATTTAACAACTGCAGTGATTCACTTAACAACTGTGGCAAGAAAGATTGTAAAACGGGGCAAAGGTCACTTAACAAATGTGTCATGCCCCTGTTAGAATCTGACTCTGAGGGAGAGGAGGAACAGCCGACAGGGAGTGGAAGTGTGGCTCCGGAGGTTGTGGAGGAGGCTGGGGAAGGGCAAAGGCTGGCTGAGCAGTCAGAGGAAGATCCAGGCCATCTCCTCTTCATCCTAGGGAGGAAAGGATAAGGGAGAAACATGAATGGTGTGGTCTATGGGGGAGAAAAGGGCCTTGATCCTCTTCATGGGCTGCAGCTGTGAAACTGGTTAAAAGGACGGACATGCATATGGGCCAGTGCTGGAAACAAAGTGTGGAAATATCTCTGGTCTGTTGTTCCTCTCTGAGTTTGGCACCCTTCCCAGTGTGTGTGTTCCAATATCTGTGGACATCTTCAAGCCCTTATCTTGCCTGGTTCCCTTAATTACTTCAATGTGGTTTGTGTTGTTTTGACTCTTTATAATTTATAGGCATTTTTAGTTTAAACGGCATTTCCTCCTTTTCGTAACTGTTTTGGGGGGGAATTTTTTGTCTCCAGTCAAGGATATTTGGAGCTTTGAAGCAAAGTGAAGGAATAAAAGGGACTTCACCTGTTTTTGTGACTGTGTTTATTTTGTATCCCACCCTGGGTTATCACAAAATCTCTCACTCAACCACAGAAACGTTGAGCTGAATTGTGGTCATAAGACAAGACCTACCTGCATGACTGATTTCTGAGTTAGATCTACCTTCAAAGGGCTGAAACTCGAATGAGTTCCAATGGAATTTCAACAACTTCCATGATCAAGTGAGGAACCTGTTCCCTGTGATCCCATTCCAATACCTTCATCACTACTATGCTGCATTGATTCTCAAGGCCAGGAACTTATTTTCAGATTTATTTATTTCCCACGGGGTTGATTGACAACTTACTCTTCAGCGATGAAGTATCTTTCCAAAAGTTATAATGAACTTTCATGTACAAAGGAAGAGGAGGAGGAGGATGGGAGGGGGAGAAGGAGGAGGAAGAAGGGAGGGGTAAAGAGAAGGAGAAGAGAAAAGCAGAAAAAGAACTAGAAGAATAGGGGGAGGAGAAGGAGGAGAAAAAGGGGGGAAGAAGAGGGGATAAAGAGAAGGAGGGGAAGGGGGGAAGGAGGAGAAAGAGAAGGATAGGTAAGGAGAAGGGAAAAGCAGAAAGAAACAGAACTAGAAGGCTAGGGGGAGGAGGAGGAAGCTTCTAAAGATGAGTGATTCTTGAATGTTTCAATAATTTTCCAATCTTACTTTTTGATGATTTATTCAGTCGAAATAGAACAGGTTAAAATAGAAAAATAAAACCTTACGTGCACACCTCATGTGCACCATTCTATAAATATTTTCTACAAGTCTGCTTTTCTTTGCCTGAAAAGCAGGTTATGTTTTCTTTGCCAGAAAAGCAGGTTATGTTTTCTTTGCCTGAAAAGCAGGTTATGGCGAATAATTTGTTCCTGGACAGAAACATTCTTACTCTTCTCCAGTATCTTCATTTGTGTGCCTTTTTTGTTTTGTTTTTTGTTTTGTTTTAGTTTTGAGCTAAATTATGAGAAGAAGGATGAAGTGCATCACATTCCCCATGCTTTGGTTTTTTTCCATATCTCCCTCACATTAAAAATCAATACAGGGTTGTTGTTGCTTTTAAATAAACTAAGTAAATAATGTGAATCGTTTCTCATCCCCTCTAGCTTTCTGACTTAGCTGCTGGGGTTGTGCTGAAATCTCCCCAATTATCTCTTCAAGCAGAAAAGTCAGCTCAATTTACACTTAAAAACACACACACATCTACACACAATGCCTCCTCTTCCTTTTCTGCCAACCGTTTGATTGGGTTGGAACATTTTCAAGAAGGCTCGGAGCGACCCATGTTGGATGGGAGCCAACAAATCTCAGCTGCCTATTGTATTATTTTGCAATAAGATCTCTGGTGCGCTTGTTTATTTTGTTCCTTGGGGGGGGGGGGGGATCCAAGGTTTTTTGCACCACTATCATCTGCACAAGTAGTTTAATGCATGGAGATGGTTTGAAGGCCACTATGGAAAGCCAACCGACGTGATTGCCTTTCCCTGGCTTCAGTGCTGCTTACATAAGGAGGAGGAATATGTATGTCGCATCATTTCTGTATCGTTCACACACCGAAGAACTCCGAGCATCAGAAGACAGGGGAACAGCTTGTGGAAGAAGGGTTAACGCAGCTGGCTGCCAAACTCCATGCATTCAGTTCTCAAGAGTATGGATAGTATATTGTTTGGTGTAATCACGACACAGATCCATGTGTGTACGTCTTCAATAATTCATGTTTGCAGTTTGTCTCACTGTGGAGACAGATGTCAGTGAAATCAGTGACAGCCGATCGTGCTGATCTCCTGTATAATCTGCCGAGAGTTGATTCCACAGCCACGGCTTCCTCCGAAGCTGACCCAGAGAAAGTTGGACAACTCTTTTGTGCACACTTGTGCGCTGAACCTGCAAATAAACACCCGCAAACTCAACATCAATACAACCTTAGGCTTCCCACTGGAACTACCCTTATAAACACAGGGGTGTACCTTGTGCCTATCTTTTTTCCTTTGCCCACTCCCTTCTGTTTGCTTTATTTATTATTTAGCATGATATTAGGAAGAAAAATAATCATAAACACAATAATATTTGTGCACGTGGCTGCACTTGGAGACGTAAAATACTCCCACTGCCAAATCTGACAAGTCAGTGGTGTCCCCCATGGCAGTGTTGTAGGACCAACTCTCTTCATAATCTACATAAATGACCTTTGTGATCATATCAAGAGTAACTGCTTTCTCTTCGCTGATGATGTAAAGCTATTCAACACCACAGACAATACTGCTACTCTTCAAAAAGACCTTGACTATATACCAGAATGGTCAAATGGCAACTTCAAATCTCAATAAATAAATGCTCTGTCTCACATATTGGCAAAAAAAAAATCAGAAAATAAAATACAAGCTGAACAGTCAAGATCTTGTTGATGATCCAAGCTCTGTAAAGGACCTTGAAATACCCATCTCTAATGATCAAAGTGCTAGAGCCCACTGTAACTACATAGCCAAAAAGGCATTAAGAGTTGTTAACCTAATCCTACATAGCTTTTTCTCTGGTAATATCACACTACTAACTAGAGCATACAAAACATTTGCTAGACCAATACTCGAAAACCCACATTACACAGTCTGGAACCCACATTATGTATCTGATATTAACACAGTTGAGAAAGTCCAGAAATATTTCACAAGAAGAATTCTCCATTCCTCTACTCATTGCAGAATACCTCATGCCAACAGACTTGAAATTCTAGACCTAGAAAACCTTGAATTACTCCGTCTTTGGTCTGATCTAAGTATGGTATATAAAATTATACATTGCAATGACTTACCTGTCAATGAATACTTCAGCTTCAACCATAACAACACAAGAGCACACAATAGATACAAACTCAAGGTTAACCGCACCAAACTTGATTGCAAGAAATACGACTTCAGCACCAGAGTGGTCAATGTCTGGAATACTCTGCCTGACTCTGAGGTTTCTTCCCCAAACCCCAAAACTTTAACCTTAGACTGTTTACTATTAACCACACCCCTTTCCTAAGAGGTCTGTAGGAGGTGTGCATGAGCACACCAATGTGCCTACTGTCCCTGTCCTATTGTTTCTTTTATTGTCTACTGTCCCTGTCCTATTGTTTCTTTTATTTTTCTTCTTTGAACCCATTTCATGTATTCATAACTATGTATATACTTATACCTATTATCTTGTAAGCGATTGACAAATCAAAAATAAATAAATAAATAAATAAAGCTATGTTTGTGACACTCTTCTTATCCATATGTGGTCCCTGATTAGCAATGTCGTAACATGTTGGATGATAATAATATGTAACACCCCAATCTTAACAATGGCTGATAAGAAAGACGAAAAAAAGTCTGGATAAGTGAATGTTGCAGTATCGGTTCGTGGCCCTGGTACTGGGGGACACTCCTTTAGATTTTTTTCTTAAGTCAAGTTTTTTTTTATTTATGTATAAGTATTTAAATACAATGTATTGTCTGGGCATACCATTTTACAAAAGAAATATAGAAATAGTAATATATTTACTGATAGTAATAGTGATAATACAACAAAATAATTCTAACCTTATTTATAATTATACTAGGTTATTTGTAATCCTCTTGATAATATAAGCATACTTATAATTATAAACAGCATTCACATTTTACTTGAACATATCAATGCTCTTTCTTCATCTAATTTCTATCTCTTATCTCTAACCACTGATAATACCTATCCCATGTTGACTGGTACTCTGTATCTCCTTTATCTTTTATTTTCAGTGTCAATCTATCCATCTCTGCACAATTCAATATTTTCCTAAGTATATTTTCATCTGATGGGGTGTTCTCATTTGGACACTGAGAGCATTTACACCAAGACAAATTCCTTGTGAGTCACACTTGGCCAATAAAGAATTCCATCTGTCTTGCAACATAATTCTGGGCGGGGACACCTATATTTGCCTTCAATCATGAGTATTAGGTGCCAATCCTCAAATTCTAGTCTGGTCTACTTCAAAGGACTGACAGAAGAGTTGAATATGACCCACAATGAATTATGTTTTCCCCTGGGGTTTTCCCAATCTGGATCTATTTCTCTTGATTATCTCAGGCAATAATAGCCCAATAGTGACAAAAACATAATCTAGGATCAACACAAGGTTGTTTTTTTACAAAGAAGGGCCAGAAGAGAGTAGCTATTTTTTTCATTACAGTTAATTTCGATTGTTTTTGAAGCAACATCATGGATGAGTCAAGCTATCTCATTACACCACCACACATATTTTTGCCTAACACCAAGCGCCATTTCTCCTCAGAAGGCACATTTGCATAAATATTTCTAATCACAGGCCTGTAAAAAGAGACACAGCATAATGATTTGTGACCTTTGAGGTAATATATCATCTGAATCCTAACATATGGCATTTACACCAAATGACAGCAACCTTGGCTGGGTTGAGAAGGCTTGGAGAACATCCAAAGAGTCACAAATCAAAAACAATGGAAGGACTATATCAATGCAACACCAGGTTTATACCTTCTATTCAAACCTTGTAGCTCAGGAACAGATGGTTCCTCACAAGAGACAGAAACTGTACTAAAAAAAAGTACAGAAATGGTTCATTTACCGACTCCCGGGGTTCAGGATACCATTCCTCATGGTCTGAACATCCAACACAATCAACTGAAGTAAGGAGAATCCAAACAAATGTCCTGTGTCCAGTCAAGAATCAAAGGCAAACTATTACTGTGAGCAAAAAAAATGGTGGATGGAAGACCAAGGTAAGTCATTTGTGTAGTTAGCAATTGTACAGGTAGTCCTCTCAACTTACGGCCATGATGGAGCCCAGAATTTATGTTGGGCTCAAACATTTTGTCCCATTTTATTACTTTTCTTGCCACTTTTATTAAATGATCACTGTAGTTGTTAAATTAGTAATATAGTTGTAAAGTGAATCTGGCTTCCCAGCTGACTTTGCTTGTCAGAAGGTTGCAACAGTTGGATAACAGTCACATAACCCCAGAACATTGCAATCATCATAAATACGAACTAGTTGTCAAGCATCCAAATATAAATCACATGGCCATGGAGATGCTGCAATGGTCATAAGTGTGAAAAAGGGTCATAGGTCAGTTTTTCAGTGCCATTGTAACTTCAAATGGTCAGTAAATAAATTGTTGTAAGTTAAGGACTACCTGTACTTTTTATTATTTATTTACAAATCAGGTCATCGTCTAACTAAGGACTGTATATCCCCTAGGGTCCAACTCAATGCATTTTGGAAACTTGTCCACCTGAACAGGAAGGAAATTAACTCTTCCACTGTTTATTTCCAGAAGTTCATTTTAAAGCATGACATTGAGTAATTAAACCATTTCATCTCTAATATAGCAGTGGGGATATCTCCAAATTCTAGGGCCTCTCCTGCTGAGGATTAGCTTCTGAACAATAGAACACAGTGTCCAAATGCACCAATGTATTTTCAGACAACCCCTTCCTACTGTGCTTCATACAAACACAATATATAGCACAATATATAGTACAATATATAGTGCAACACAGTATATGTTGGGAGGAATATCCCAAAGAAGCTTTTTTTCCAAAAGGCAACTGGACTTTCTTGGTTTTTCTTCCTTTGAAAGCATGTCATTTCTCATCCAAGAAATTTCTTCAGTTCTTCAGAAGCTTCTTGGATGAGAAGCCAATCATTTTCAAAGGAAAACCCAAGAAAGTCCAGTTGTCCTTTTTTTAGGGGGTGGGTGCACTTTGGAACAACCATGACCTGGAGGATTCAGAATCTCAATAGACATAGAAGAAATGAATTTGAACCAGAGGGGAAAATGTAATTGCACAGGGAGTTGAAAAGCAAATAGCCACCAGACCATCTCAAGAAACCAGCTGTTAGAGAGAAAGATTGTATATAACAGGACGCAAAAAAACTATTAGATAAAATCTATCTATCTATCTATCTATCTATCTATCTATCTATCTATCTATCTTCAAAGCATAAGAACAAGATAACAATATAAATCTAAGAAGAAAACAGGAAACAAGAATAGCAACAGCACTTAAGACTTATATACTGCTTCCTAGTGCTTTACAGCCCTCTCTAAGCAGTTGACAGAATCAGCATCTTGCCCTCAACAATCTGGGTCCTCATTTTACCAACCTTGGAAGGATGGAAGGCTGAGTCAACCATGAAGGCAAGGGAACCATAAGTTTTGTTAGACAACATACACTTCAAATACTAAGAGCATGTTTCTTAGGGGTTCAAAGTATTTCAGCTACATGAGCTCAATCCTTCTTCCAGCATAGGTCAAACCTATAATGACTCCAATGCAATTGGGGAAACCTCAACAGATCTGCCCACAGCTACTAAATGACTTCATGGTAGAAGAAAGATTTCAATAATGAATTCCATGGCTTGCAGTTCATCACCACAGCTGTCTAAGGTCAATCACTGTGAGTCAAACAGAGAAAGAGACAGCTGGTTGGGCAAGGCCAAAAGGCAAAGGGCCTACAAACAGATGTTCTTCCAACATACGAGAGCATGGAACTGATGACTTTTTGCTATGAGTTTTCAAGACTTGGTTGCTGGTCATTGTTGGTTTATTTCAAAATAGTCCTTTATTCCCAATGAGTTTTGCTTTCAGGTTTCATCTGGTCATTAATTACATGTGTAGCTCTGTCATCTATATTACATGGGGACCTGTTTTGAGATGTCCATGTGTCTAGAAGCAACTTGTTCACCTTATAGGTTGAGATTGGGGTTATGGAATTCATGCTGAGCCCTGATGACATAATGGTTAGAGTACAGTACTAAAACTATTTCTGCTGACTGCCTGCTACCTGCAATTGGGCAATTCGAATATCACCAGGCTCAAAGGTTGACTCAGCCTTCCATCCTTCTGAGGTCAGTAAAATGAGGAGCCAGATTATTGGGAGCAAGAGGCTGACTCTGTAAACTACTTAGAGAGGGCTGTAAAGCACTGGGAAGTGGTATATAGGTCTAAGTGCTATTGCTACCTCCTGGAGGAGTTCTTTGGTGAGCCCATGACCAGTCTGTTGGAAAAGACTCTTGAGAGTCACCTGGACTGCAAGGAAATCCAATCAGTCAACCCTAAAGGAAAGCAACCCAGTCTGTTCAGAACAGATGATGAAGATGAAGCTCAAATGCTTTGGCCATTAAAGGAGAATAGAGGACTTCTTGAAAGAGACCCTGATGTTGGGAAAGACTGAAGGCAAAAGGAGAAGGAGAGAGCAGAGGATGAGATGGTTAGATAGCATCATCAATGCAGTAAGCATGAGTTTGGGTAGATTCAGGAAGACAACGGAGGATAGGGGAGGCTGGCATGCCATGGTCCATGGTGTCATGAAGAATCAGATACAACTTAGCAACTGAACAACAACATGACAAGTCATCTGTTACAAAATGGAAGTCAAAAGATCAAGGTTAGTCATTTGTGAAGTTAGCAATTGTATAGGTAGTCCTCAACTTGCAGCCATGATTTAGGCCAGAAATTATGTTGGTCTCAACCGTTTTATCCCATTTTACAACTTTTCTTGCCACTTTTGTTAAGTGAATCACTGCAGTTGTTAAATTAGTAACGTGGTTGTTAAGTGAATCTGGCTTCCCTGTTGACTTTGAACCCTACAACAGAGGGATAGAATCAAGATCACGTGAAGTGTTAATACCACTCAAAATGCCTTGGTAAGGCCACACTTGGAATCCTGCATGAGGTTGAGATGTTGAGACTCTAGAAAGGGTGCAGAGAAGAGCAAATAAGATGCTTAGGGGACTGGAAGCTAAAACATATGGTATTAGGTATGTCTAGTTTGATGAAAAGAGGGACTAGGTGAGACAAGATAGCAGTCTTCCCATATCTGAGGGGCTGCCACAAATAGATTTTGGTGAATAGATTTGGAGAATAATACTCATAATTATTGTGTGTATAAGACTTATTATTTGTATTTAAAAGAGATTGTACCCTGACAGTACACTGTTATTGTGAATATGGAGATTTTATAAATATAATAAAGAAAATTGTATAAATAACAATAACAATAACAACAACAATAACAATAACAGCTACAGCAGTGACGATGATGATGATGATGATGATGATGATGATGATGATGATGATGATGATGATGATGATGGACCAGGGGAGACACGATAGCAGTCTTCCAATATTTGAGGGGCTGCCGCAAAGAAGAGGGGGTCAAGCTATCCTCCAAAGCACCTGAAGGCAGGACAAGAAACAATGGATGGAAACTATCTAAGGAGAGAAGCAACCTAGAACTAAAGAAAAATTTCCTGACAGAACAATTAATCAGGGAAACGACTTGCCTTTAGAAGTTGTAAAATGCTCCAACACTGGAAGTTTTTAAGAAGAGATTGAACAACCATTTGCCTGAAATGGTATAGGTTTACCTGCTGAACGGGGGGTTGGACTAGAAGATCTCCAAGGTCCCTTCCAATGCTGTTATTCTATTCTGTTCTATTCTATTCTATCCTACCCTTTTATTTGATTCCATTCCATTCTGCCCTATTCTATTCTATTCTATTCTATTCTATTCTATTCTATTCTATTCTACCCTACTCTGTTCTGTTAATATTCTATTAATATTCTATTCTGTTAATATTCTATTAATATTTTATTCTATTAATATGCTATTCCATTAATATTCTATTCTATTCCTGTAGTCTGTTCTGTTGCTATAGTCTAGTCTATTCCATTCCATTCTATTCTATTCTTTATTTTTGTGATTCCAACAGCAATTTTTTTTCTCCTCCATGGATAAATCAGAAGGAGGGGGAGGAAGGGACTCTGCAAATTCTTCCCACAGAACCCAGTTCAGTCAGACACAATAGCTCCATCATGTAGCAATTTATTCAGAGCGAGGGCTTTGAATATTCAGCAGAGCTCCAGGCTAGCGATTCTGTTACGAGTTAAGTTTTCTTGTCTTTCAGGAAGCCCTTGACAAAGGTCACAAACAATTTGCTCATTCCTCTTATTAAAATAAAGATGGAAAGCACTGATGATAGCTCTGCCCAGCAGCTAACTTCATCATCTGTAGCCCTTCCAACATATGCTTGTGAGATAATGAAAAATATAGCATTAAATACAGTGGCAGATTGAATCTCGTTTCAGGGTAAATATAGTAAGTCATTTTTTTCTCTCCTCTCCTCATTTCCTCTGAACCTGTTTAGCGTTAGGCTGTTAATATCACGGCTGAGACAAGACAATGCCCGTTGCATAATACATTGCATTCCAGACCAGATCCTCCTGCATGGAAGGGAGAAGAAGGAAAACAGAAGCATTATATGTCAGTGGAGATTCTCAGTCATCCAGGTCATGGTTGGCCCAAAGGTGTTTTTTCAACATGGTTTTTTCTTTCTCTTGAAGACATTTCCATTCTCATCCAAGAAGCTTCTTCAGTTCTGACTGATGGTGGGGAATTGGAAGGATTTATATTCCTTGCAGTCATCTGGTCATTAGTATTCTCTCTGAGAGTCATTGAGGCCATTTGGGGGTTTATTCAAACCATCAAAATCACCTGAATCAGAGTGCAAATGGGTGTGCAACCTTCTTGGGACTGCTGGAAGGACTGTGTTGTGAACGGGAGGTAGAACAGAGTCCTTAATTCTAAGAAGATTAATCTAGCACTTGATCCGCGGTGGCACAGTGGTTAGAGTGCAGTACTGCAGGCTACTTCTGCTGACTGCTGGCTGATTGCAATTTGGCAGTTCGATTCTCACCGGTTTAAGGTTGACTCAGCCTTCTATCCTTCCAAGGTGGGTAAAGTGAGGACCCAGATTGTTGGGGAAAAGATGCTGACTCTGTAAAACCACTTAGAGAAAGCTGTAAAGCACTGTAAAACAGTATATAGGTCTAAGTACTATTGCTATTAAATGATACAAAAGCCATCAGAAGTAATTAAAAATAATAAAAACAAACTCTTCTGTCATCCTTAGGTAATAAATTAGACGTATGCACATCATATCTTAATAGGATAAAGAAATGTTGATTTACCCTTCTATTTCTACTCGTCTAGGTTCGTCTTCCATATGTAGTTCTTTCTTATAGTTTAAACCCGTAATCTACACATAAAACAAACACAAGGATTCTGCTATTTAAAGGATCCAAAGATGGTCTCGACTAGAGGGTCAATTTTTTAAAATTTGAGTAGGGTGCCTTATGGTGCTCCAGATATTTTTTTCAATGGTGAAAAAAGCAAGGTTCTACATTTAGTCAAGAAAAACATAACACACAGGTATAGTATATGTGGTACCTTGCTCAATAGCATTGCCTGAAATGGTATAGAGTAAGCCTGAACAGAGGGTTGGACTAGAAGACCTCCAAGGTCCCTTCCAACCCTGTTATTCTGTTCTATTCTATTTTGAGAGCACATCCAAAGTGTCTGTTACTCTTAGTACTATTATCTTTGCTTTCTTTTGCAACAGCCATTCTACCACTATTTACTGGTCTTTGTATTTTGTGATTTTCTCCTGTTCTTTCTCTTCTATTCTGCTATCTCCAGATACTTACAACTGTTGTTAAATGAATGGTTATAAGTTGAGATTGGTGTATGCTCAAAACTGAAAGAATGAAGATATCCCGACAGAAAGTGAAATAATAAGGAAAATATTAGTCTGTGCAGAGATGGACAGATTAACTTTAGAAATCAAAGATAAGAGTGAGACAGAGTATTATGAAGTCTGGAGTGAAATGTATGAATGGCTAGAGTCAAGGGGAAAAAAAGAAAGGGTTGACACTTTTTAGGAATTAAAATTAAAGTTTTGTAAACCAAAGAAAATGGAATATAATGGACAAATATGAGATGATACAAATGCATGAGTATAAAAGACAGGTGTAAATATGTATATAAATGTATGTAACTGTAAATAGAAATAATATGCAACTAGCACTGTACTAATAACATAAGGGAAAAAGGAAATTAACTGTTATGTGTACCTCTATACTACAGTTTGTATGGCCAAAATGATGGCCAAGAAAGTCGCACTGTGTTCGATTGTTTTTAATGTTTATTCAATAAAATTTATTTAATTTCTTTTAAAGGAATGGTTATAAGACAAGGACCACCTGTAATATGTGAGAAAAGGCTATGCCCTTCAAATATCTAAAGCAAGGTCCCCCAATCCCCAGGCTGTAGACTGGTACCAGTCCATGGCATGACCAGTACTGCAACATTCAATTATCCAAACTCTCTTCATCTTTCTTATCAGCCATTGTTAAGTTTGGGCTGTTGCATATTATTATTATCATCCAATATGTTATGACTTGCTAATCAGTGACCACATATGGATAAGAAGAGTGTCACAAATGCAGCTTCTCAGATTTGGCAGTGGGTGTATTTCGTGGACAGTAAATTAGTCATTTAAGAGAGTGAGAAAGAGAAATATTTTCATACGTAATGCCAAAATAATGACAATTACAATAATAGAAACACCATATTTCACTTCTTTGCAGAACAGAATGGCAAGCAAATTCAGTTCCACTATAGCCAGCGTATAGCCATTGGCCTCATTCCTCTGAAATTGCTTATCTGGATCCATTGGACTATATTGTTGCTTCTGTAAAATTTTCTAAAGTTACATTACATTACCATTGTATCTCACATTTGTTTCCCAGATATTAATAGTGGAAGAAATATTAAGGATAATTTCATTTATTTATCACATACAATGAAGCATGTAATAAGACATACAATTGTTCTACAACTTGTATAGTTATTCTGCTTGTGTACTATTGAATCAATAAAGTAATGGCTTACAATCATATGATAATAACTTCTACAGTACAAAAAAATAATTAAGAAAACTATAAGCAACCTAGAACTACAGTATGGGCAGGGGGCTGGATTAGATGGCCTCCAAAGTCCCTCCCAACTCTGTTATTCTATTCCATTCCATTCATATAAAATAATAATAATCATTAATAGCATTATACAATCAAAATCAAAAATCAAAAACCTCTTCCTAATTTAAAAAATAACAATAAGACAACAATGGGATAAGATAACAATAGTTAAGCAATGTTTAGTTTCTTAGGGGAACAATTCTGTTCTAAGCAATTTCTAGAACATTCAAATGGACAAGCAAGTCTTAATTCCAGGGGGAATTTTTCAAAAGGTCAAAGCATATATCATCAGTAAAAGAAAACATAATTTGATTTGCACATTATCAATTTTGTTGCAGAGATAGTCCTCAATTTACAACAATTCATTCAGTGACCATTCGAAGTTATGGCATTGAAAAAAGTGACTTATAACCATTTTTCCCATGACTGTTGTTAGCATCTTCAGGGTCACATGATCAAAATCGAGACCCTTGGCAAGTGATTCATTTATGATGGGTGCAGTGTCCCGGGGTCATGAGATCCCCTTTTGCGACCATCTGACAAGCACAGAGATTGGGGGAATTCCCTTAACAACCTTGCTACTTAACTGCTAATGATTCACTTAAAACTCTGGCAAGGAAGGTGTTAACTCGTAAAACATTCCTATGCCTGTTTTTGAATTGCCATAATCAAGGGGAGGGGGGAATCTGAAGGAGCAGTATGGCAGTAAAACCAGAAGTACATTCTACCATTATCTTAAAAAGTATGATGACCCGGGGTGTGACACAAAAAATAACCAAGACACAAAAATAGAAGAAAGTCCCTTTAGTGCCTCCAACTTGGCTCCAGTGTCCAATTATCCTCGGCTGGATATCAAATTCTTAAAGAAAACAGTTTACAGAGGGAGTAAGTGCAGTCTGCACCCAAAGTAAAGTTAATTCAAAATAAAAAACCCAACACACCACACTGAAAGAATTGCAGGCAAGGATGATTAATTGCAGATTTCCACCAGAAAACACAGCAACCACAGCTGGGAGGAAGCCAAAACACAGATAAGCTCTGACAAGAATGCATGCTTTGCTTCCAGAAACTTTGCCATGCGCAGTTTGTCCTTTTAAACAATCCTCCCAGCTGCAGCCCATGAAGGGGATCAGGGCCCCTTCCTCCCCCATAGACCACAGCACTCACATTTCTCCTTTATCTGCTCCTCCCTGCATGCCCTAGGATGAAGAGGGGTTAGGCCTGAGTCTTCCTCATCTGGCCTGTACCCTTGCCCAGTTTCCTCCACAACTACCAGGCCCACACTCCCACTCCTTGTCAGCTGTTCCATCTCTCCCTCAGAGTCAGACTCCAACAGGACAAAAAGATTGTAGCTAGACAACTGGATCTTCTGGCCCCGAAAATCCTTTATTGGAGAACGTGATTGATGTCACCCGGCCCATGAATGTGTTTCATTGGAGAATTTGATTTATGATACACCCAGGGGAGAAAGGGGAAACAGGGTCACAGGTGACTGTGAATTACAGATGCCAGGGTTGGCTTCATTTAGGTTAATGCTGGCATGTTGTTCCTAATAAATCTTTTGAGTTTTTTTGAAGCTTGGCTTGAGGTTCATGATTCAATTAGGGCTATCGCAGGAACTCTGATAAAAGGCCTTAAAATGGGGCAAAATTCACTTAACAAATCTCTCACTCAGCCATAGAAAGGTTGGGCTTAATTATATGGTTGTAAGTCAAAGATTAGCTATATTTTTTTTAAAAAAAGAAATTATTCCTCAACCCAACAGCATAGCTTTAAGCCTGATTTTACAAGCTACTCATGTCTTGTCTGTTGTTGGTAACTTATTTGGTCTTTCTCTCCCCCTTCCTCCCTCCGTTTAGTTCATTCACAACTCTTCTGGGCTCAATTGTGAAACCTCAAACATATTTCACAGGCTTGGCTGCGATAATCAGGCCAAGCCAGGGTTCCAGAGGAAATGTCTGCGCCTTATTCCCTAATAAAATGCACATATATTACATCATTTCTAAAGTTGGAACGAAGCCTAAAGCCTTGGAAAGCCAAGAGTGAGCAGAATAGCATGTTTCAAGCAGCTGTTGGCACCTTTGCAGAGAAGGTCCTCACAGATGTTCAGCCTAACCTGGAAATTTTAGAAAGGGAGAGAAAAATAGACTTGCAAAAAAAACAAAAAAGACAAAAAAAGGTTCACTTCTACTCTGGTGCCAATGGGGAAATGCCAAAGTGCTACTAGCTGTTCCCTGATCCCACATATGCTTAGTCTGAGAAATAGGAAATGGCTCAGCTGTAACTGTAGCTCTGAGATCTAATTAACTGCAAGCAATTCAGCCACTATGGCTTGTCTAGTTTTTGTTTATCCTTTGTGGAGAGACAGAAGAAGAGAAGGGAGGGGAGGGGGAAGAAAGGAAGGAAGGAAGGAAGGAAGGAAGGAAGGAAGGAAGGAAGGAAGGAAGGAAGGAAATTACTTTCTGTAAAAAGCCACATTTGAAGATTGGAAGGAGGAGGAGAAAGAGGAGCAGGAGCAGGAGAGGAGGAGCAGGGGGTGGAGAGGAGGAGGAGAAGGAGGAGGAGGAGAAAAGAGGAGAGAGGAACAGGAAGAGAGGAGAAAGGAGCAGGAGGGGAAGGAGAAAGAGGAGGAGGGAGAGGAGGAGAGGAGGAGCAGGAGAGGAAGAAAAAGAAGAGAAAGAGGAGGATAAAGAGGAGGAGGAGAGGAGGAACAGGAGAAAGAGGAGGAGCAGGAAAAAAGAGGAGAGAGGAGCAGAAGTAGAAGTGGAGGAGAAAGAGGTGAGGAAAGGAGGAGCAGGAGAGGAGGAAAAAGAGGAAAGAAGAAATGGGAGGGGAGAGGAATTAAAGTGTTATGAAAGATGGCAACTGTCAGGCTTCTCTTAACTGGTTAATGAAGAAATTATAAGAATAGTCTTACAAGGACATCTGAAATCTAATAAGTGGGTTTATGGGAGGAAAATTTATTGAAGCCACTACATAAAGACAAAAATCCAATGGCAGCTGAGTACCAAATGCAATTATAGTGAAATTATAGTGAAATTGAAGTTCAAATTCTTATACTTCTTTCTCCTGCTCCTGGGATGCAGTGCTTAGTAATGGAAATTGGGGCTCAATTGCAGTAAGTCGAAGTTTACCTGTATTTAACATATATTAATGGGAAACTGCAACATTGCAAAACAACATGGAAACCTCCAGCATCATTTTTGTGGGAGAGAATGTCCCTGGGACCATTTAAGTGTGTGAATGAAGTACAGGTAGTCCTTGACTTACAACAGTTCATTTAGCAACCGTCTGAAGTTACATCACTGAAAGATGTGACTGATGACTGTTTTTCATGCTTATGACCATTGTAGTATCCCCACGGTCACAGGAATTACATTCAGATACCTGACAACTGATTCACATTTATGATTGTTGCAGTGCCCCCAGGTCATGGGATCCTCTTTTACGAACTTCTGTCAGGCAAAGTCAGTGAGGGAAGCCAGATTCACTTAACAACCTTATTACTCACTTAACTGCAGTGATTCACTTAACAAATGTGGCAAGAAAAGTTGCAGTATGAGGCAAAACTCACTTAATAAATTTCTCACCTAACAACATACATTTTGGGTTCAATTTTGGTTGTACATTGAAGACTACCTGGCCAAATACTAAAGTCTAAAATACAGGTGCTTTGATGACCCAGCGTGTAACACAAATGTAACAAAATCCAAAACATAAATAAATGTCCTTTAATGGCTCCAACTTGGCCCCACTGTTCAATAGTTGACAGTTGGAGATAAAATTTATTCAAAAATAGTCTTTAAAAGAAAGCAATACAGTCTGAACTTAATGAGCAGATAGAGGTGAAATAAAAAACCAAAACAAACTACAATGAAGGAATTTCCACAATGGACCAGGATAAGTAATTACCAAATTCAAGGAGATAACAAGGCACAGTCTGTTGGAAGGACGCCAACCAAGATAACTTCAGCTCAAAATAAAACACACTTTGCTTCTGGCAATGCTGTGTTTTAACAGTCTCNCCAGCAAAAAAAAAAAAAAAGGAATTTTGTTTCTACCTAGCTGTCCGGAACATGAACATTTATAAAAGTTGCAAGCAGGTTAAAACAAAAAATCACAATACCTTAGTGAAGCCAATTTTCAGCCCTTGGAACTCTTAACCTGCTTATCTTCCTGTTGGGCCACTATAATGCTTTAGTTGTTAAACGTTCCTGTGAAACCTTCCTTGCTCTTTATTGTAAATGACAACTAATTATTGCTGAGATGTTCCCATGGAATATGGAGCGAAGTTAGGAACTGACAAATCTGTTAGTTCCAAGTATAACCATAGCCCAGATATGCCAGAAGACATTGATTTCAAAGAAGGTAGCATGGGCTTATTTTTTTAAAAAAAGATATAAAAAATAAAAATGCTATTTATGGCATTTTGGAGGATGGGTAATAGGTTTGTTAATAGTAATCAAGAAAAATAGAAGATTTTGCTTGCTGTCCAACTCTATGAAGTCTTGACCAAGGAACTAAGTCATATCTTTGATCCATCAAAGTTGACATTTGTTAGGAGCAATAACCTCGGGCACATGAAACTCCCTTGTATTTACCGATGGTAAAAAAAATCTCTTTCCAGTTGAGTTCAGCTCCTGGTGAGTTCATGAACAAATTTATGTAATTTTCCAGGCAATAAAATGAAAGTATTTTACTGTTGTGGCCCACCAGCAGCCAGCAGAGCTGGTCGCAGATTCGGATAGTGAGGAGGTTGGGGAGGAATATGGGCCAGTCCTGGAGTCTGGGGAAAGCTCTGACAAGCGCTCTGCATCGGAGGCAGAGATGAGGCCAGGGCCATCTGACTGTTATCAGCTGCCTTCAGAGTCGGACATCAGTGGGGTAGAAGAACAGCTGGAGCCTGTTCCCAGTTTGAGCATGCACAGAGCTGCCAGGAGAAGGGAACAGCTAAGGAACAAGGGTTGACTCGGGAGTAAAGCCACAGGTGTACGGTGAATGGTCCCTCCCATAGGGAATAAAGAGGAGTCAAAGGGGAGTGGGGTTTGCAGGAGACAATTACTTCAATTCATTAAGGTGAAGAGTTGTTAGTGACTTCTTGCCAAGCATTGTCTGCTACAGAATGGCATTTGGAAAATATTGGCCTGGCAGCTCTCCAAGCCTGATAATGGTTTGTAGTTGTGAAATATCTTGAAAATTGTTGGCTGGGACTTTGCTGGAGAGGAATTCACTTTAAACTAAATAAAAGGGGTTTTATTGGGATGAGGAGGAGTCAGCTTCTTGCTGTTGGGAAAGCCTAGGTCAGAACATTTACCAATGGGGAAAAAGGTGTCCTTTTCATCCCCAAAATTCTCAGTCTAGCCTTACATTGTTAATCTGTCTTCATAGATTAAACAGGTTCGTCGCTCTTAGCATCTGACCCCAGCAAAGATCAGCAAGGAATTATCACCTGCTTAGATAACACACATTCATGTAATTTTCTTGGGAGCATTATATCAACAGCACTTAGACTTATGCTATATACCGCTTCACAATGCTTTACAGCCCTCTCAAAGCAGTTTACAGAGTCAGCAAATTCCCCCAACAATCTGAGTCCTCATTTTACTGACCTTATTTTGCCGAAGGAAGGACGTCAACCTGAGGATTGAACTGCCAAACTGCAGGCAGCTGGCAGGCAGTAGAAGTAGCCTTCAGTATTGCATAACCACTGTACCACCACAGCTCATTATGAAAGTGGCTCCATCTTTGCAATTGTTATGATGTTGCTTATTTCTGATTTCCAGTCTAAGCAGCTTCCCTGGAATTCCTTGGTGACTTCTCATCTGCACATTAATCAGGTCTACTCCGTTTGGCTTTGAGGATCAGTTAAGTCAGAATAAAGCTGGAAGGGACCTTGGAGTTCCTCCAGTCCAACCCCCTACTCAAACAGGCAACCCTATACCATTTCAGACAGGTGGCTGTCCAGCCTCTTCTTAAAAATCTCCAGTGATGAAGCATCTATAACTTCTGAAGGCAAAGTTGTTCCACTGGTTAATTGTCCTCATTGTTAAGATGTTTTTCCTTAATTCCAGGTTGCTTCTCTCCTTGATTACTTTCCATCCATTTTTTGTCCTGCCCTCTGGTGCTTCGGAAAATAAGTTGACCCCATCCTCTTTGTGGCAGCCCCTCAAATACTGAAATACAGCTACCATGTCACCCTAGTCCTTCTTTGATCAGCCAAGAATGCCTAGCTTCTGCCGTCTGTCTTGGCTTGTAAAATGCAAGATCACTATATTTGAAGTTTTGAGAGAGAACAGGTGGAAGAAGGAGAGTATTTGTTCTAGTATCTATTACCTCTTATTGGATTAATGTGTTACAGGTAACACCATTACGAAGTGTGATTAAACTACAGGGAATATACAACAAACGTAAATACAGGTAGTCCTTGATTTACAACCATTTTTTCATGCCCCTGGTGGAGACTGACTCTGAGGTCGAGGAGGAACAGCCAACAGGGAGTGGAAGTGTGGCTCCAGGGGTTGTGGAGGAGGCTGGGGAAGGGCAAAGGACAGCTGAGCAGTCAGAGGAGGACCCAGGCCCATCCCCTATCCATCCTAGGGCACACAGGGAGGAGAAGATCAGGGAAAAATGTGGTCTATTTGGGAGGAGAGGGCCATGATCTTCTTGGTGGGTTGCAGGTGTGAGATCTGCACAAGAGTTTGGATCTGTGGTGCTAACAAACACTGGAGACAAGTTCGTGTTTTATTCCTGGATGAGGTTTATCTTGGTTGACATTCTTCCAATGGACTGTACCTGGTTATCTTCTTGAAGTTTGTAATTAATTATTCTGGTCTGTCATGGAACTTTCTTCAGTGCAGTTTGTTTTGGGTTTTTGCTTCGTTATCTGCTCTTTGATTTTGAGCTGTATTTTTTCGTTTGGAATGTTATTTTGAAAATAGTCTAATCTCCAACTGTAAACAATTCAACAGTGAAGCCAAACTGAAGGCATTAAAGGACCTTTATTTACGTTTTGGTTTTTGTTATATTTGTGGTACACTCCGCGTCATCACACATTTGTTTAGTGAATGGTTCCAGTTACTAGGGCACTGAAGAAGGTGACTTTGAACCATTGTTCACACCTACAACTACAGAAACATCTCCATGGTCTCATGATCAAATTTCAAATGCTCGACCACTGGCATGTATTTATGACGGTTGTAGTGTCCTGGGGTCATGTGTTCAGCTTTTGTGACCTTCTGACAAGCAAAGCCAGCAGAAAAGCCAGATTCACTTAACAACCATTTTATTTCCTTAATAACTGCAATGATTCACTTAACAAATGTGGCAAATGTCAAGCTCAAAATTGACATATGTGTAGCCATTTTAGCTAGGCTTAGTATATATATATTTATATATTACTTCCTCTGTGACAGTCATGGGGGGAAGGGTTTTGGGCTTGCCACATTCCTAAGAGGGAGAGGAGTGGAGATAGAGAGAGTTGTTTAGGCTAGGTGATTCTTCTTCCTGTGGGAAAATGAGCTAGCCATGCTTAGGCCCCTTGAGGTGGAGATTTATGACATTTATGACTTCTATTGGAGAATGTGATTTTTGGGGGTTGCTTCTAACTTCTAATAATGTGGGGTAATTCCGGGTTGTGTCACATCCAGAATTACCATGGACTTTGCCAATTTGATGCTTTCTTAAATAAAAGAATTTGTCTTGGAAGATGGACATTCTTTTCTTTTTAAATTGATTTCATTACTTGGAAACCTGAAGGTTGTGAAAGGGGGCAAAACTCACTTAACACCTGTCTTGCTTAGCTACAGACTCAATTGTAGTCATATGTTGAGGATCACCTGCAATATACTTTGTATTATATATCATCTAATGCCGTGATGGCAAACCTATGGCACGTGTGCCAGAAGTGGCACACAGAGCCATTTCCTCCAGCATGCGAGGACTTGCCCAGAAGACCCCCACTGCACATGTGCGCATGCCACCACCGCCCGACAGCTGATTGTTGAGTATCTGTGCGCATGCGTGGGGGGCAGGGGGGCAGGAGACACATGCACATATGCAGAGATGCACGAAGTATGGAGGGATCGTGCACGCATTGCACGGATGGATGCCACGCGGGGTGTGATCGTGCGTGCATGCACAGAGGTGCACAGTGTGCAGCAAGGGATTCATGCATGCATGTGCAGATGTGCAGCACGCTGTGGGGGATCGTGCACACATGTGCAAGGGGGATGGGGGAAGCACGCATTACCTTCTGGGTGCTGGCATGCGAGTGCAAGTGGGTGCGCAATTATCAGCACAGGAGCTGAAAAAGGTTTGCCACCACTTTCACCCTTGGTTTAAAGCAAGGGTCTTAAACATGGCCAGTTTAAGACTTGTGGCCTTCAACTCCCAGAATTCCTGAGCTAACATTAAGACTTGTGGACTTCATCTCCCAGAATTCCCCAGGCAGCCATGCTGTCTAGAGAATTCTGGGAATTGAAATCCATAACTCTTAAAGTTGCCAAGTTTGGAGATTCCTGCTTTAGACAGGTCCTTCTCACTGTTCCAAACTTCTTTCTTCAGTTATCAGTTCCAAAACTTCCACCTCTTTATCTTTCCATTTCTTGTCAAGGATAAGATAATCAAACCCATTAGATGTGATTTTTCTAGCTCATTGTTATCTTTTATTGGTACTCATTCTCCATTTAAGCACGGATAAATGTTGTTTTGCTCCTTGGTTTGTAAGGTCTTTTATTGTTTTTATGGTGGTTTTTATTTTAAAACAAAACTATGCGTATCACTAGTTTTATGATGTTGCTTTCCATGTGATTTGATAGAATTTATTTTCTTATTAGCTACCTCGGAATCTTTGTAAAAACAGAGACAAAATAAAATAAAATAAAATAAAACCAGACTATAAACCTATAAACCACACAATTAAAAGAAATGGAATAAATATCAGGCAATGAAAATTCATTCTCAGAGTAAGGTTCCGGTTTTGATCAAGGACAGATATTGAGGCAATAAAATCCATCTCTGATGGATTTTCAGGGTGAGCTCACAGTAAAAGAAAATGTTAATAAAGGAAATAAACAGCTCTACTTTTTCTGAATTATGAATACTAATCAAATGATGGCCTCATCAAGGATAAATGAGTATCTTTGAGCCTAAAATGATTGTTCAGCTATCGAGAGACAAAATGATGGTCTGAAGACAAGATCAGAATACAGAACAAGAGTTATTCAAAATTTTGGATAAAAAATTGATCAAAATTTGGATGCTTGGCAACTGGCAGTGGTGGGATTCAAAAATCCCAGCACTCGGTTCACTGCCTGGTTGCTGGGTGGGCATAGCCATGGTGGACATGGCCAACTGGAACTTCCTGTTTCCGTCTTCTGATGGGCCTCCAGAGGCCGGGGGAGGCCATTTTTGCCCTCCTAGGGGTCCAGAGGCTTCCTCTGTGCCTCTGGGAGGGCAAAAACGGCTTCCCATGGGCTCTGGAGTCCCATCAAAAGCCAGAAACAGGCCTGTTTCTAGACTTCCAGAAGGCCCATTTTTCCCCCCTCCCAGAACCTCTGCATGGACCCTGCACTTAATTTCATCATGTGGAGACTCCCGGGAGGGAAGGGTAGAGTGGGCAGGGACAGCCAGTCGGTTGAAATTCGGCAAACCATATGTAACTTTAACATCCGGTTTGCTCGAACTGATCCGAACCAGTAGAATCTCACCCCTGACAACTGGCATAAACTTATGACAGATGCAATCACCAATTGTGGCCTTCCCATATCGCTTCTGGCAAACAAAGTCAATGGGGGAAGCCAGGTTCATTAAATGAACAAATGATTCACTTAACAATTGCAGTGATTCACTTAATAAGTGAACAACTCAGCAACAACTCAATAACAACTCAACCACTGTTGAGCTTCGCACCATTTTACACTTGTGGCATAAAGGTTGTAAAATGGTGCAAAACTCAACAACTATCTTGCTTAGCAACAAAAATTTTGGTCTCGATTTTGATCATAAGTCAAGGACTACCAGTATCGACTTTGAGGCAGAAGCAGCAGCTACAGATGTAAGGTGACAAAGCTTTAAAGCAAAGTCTGGAAGGATTCAAATCCAAATTGAAGTGGGGTGCATTGCAAAATTTTTCTATTTGTTATGCCACAGAAAAGCTTCTCCGTAGGACTGTATGGTTTGGTTCTGCAACCCAACAAGACAGACACAGACTTCAGAGAGAAATTAGGACTGCAGAAAAAAACAATTATTACCAATCTGCTTCCAAGGACCTGTATACTGCACAAGTCAAAAAGAGAGCTGTGAAAATATCTACAAATCTCTCACATCCCAAACAGAAACTATTTCGACTCCTACCCTCAAAACGATGCTATAGACACTGCACATAAGAACAACTAGTCACAAGGACAGTTATTTCCTGAATGCCATCATTTGGCTAAACAAATAATTCCCTCAACACTGTCCAACTATTTATTAAGTCTGCACTACTATTAGTATTAATCTTCTCATCGTTCCTATCACCCATCCCCTCCCAGTTGTGACTGTATGACTGTAACTTTGTCGCTTGTATCCTTACAATTTATATTGACTGTTTCCTAGTATGATTTGATTNATGACTGTAACTTTGTCGCTTGTATCCTTACAATTTATATTGACTGTTTCCTAGTATGATTTGATTGCTTATTGTACCCTACAACTATTATTAAGTGTTGTACCTGATGATTCTTGACTTGACGAATATATCTTTTCTTGTATGTATACTGAGAGCATTTGCACCAAGACAAATTCCTTGTGTGCCCAATCACACTTGGCTAATAAATAATTCTATTCTATTCTAGAACATTTGAAGGAAGCCTCATTCTTCACTTTTTATTTTCCTTTTCTTGCGCAGGGATGCGGTGCTTTAATCATAAAAAATGAGACTGTAATCTTGAAGAAATCATCTTGACCAGCATTTAATGACTAGTCTAGTAGTTAACACCCTGAGGCAGAGCCTGGAGCCATTAAAGCTCTGAAAGGAAGAGACCATAATTAACTGGATTCAGCTGAGGCCTAGTTTTTGAGGAACTAGCAAAAAAAACAGTATCAAAGAACACTATCTCTTTGTAGGTTTTTCAATCCACAATAGATCTTAGGCTAAGCCTGGCTTATAAAAGAAAAGTGCCCCCTAGGGGGTTTGCCAACTGACCAACACAAGCCAGCTTCTCCTGCTCTGGCGTTTTTGAAAATAAATTGATCTCAGTTCCTCAGAATAAGTTTTTCATAGCTAAAGTATGTCCATCTGCACACTGGTTTCTTTCTGTAATTAAATATTTTGAAATATCAAACTCTTGGCTCTGCTTTTTTTTAAAAAACTGACAGGCTAATTCAGGCCTTGAATGGATAATATATTGAGGTCAGATGACAGGCACTCTGGATTTAAGGGTTAAAGTAATCAGTAACTTAACAGTGTCCTTACCATGCTTTAAACTGCAAGTAAAGTCAATGGGGGAAGCCAGATTTACTTAAAAACTGCATGATTCATTAACAGATGCAGCGATTCACTTAACAACTGTGGCAAAAAGGGTCATAAAATTGGATGTGACTCGGTTAACAATCGCCTTTCTTAGCAATAGAAATTCTGGTCTCCGTTGTGGTCGAAGGTCGTGGACTATTCAATAATGTCCACTTAAGTATTTCCTGATGTAGTAACTCCAGGTGTATGAAATGGGTTTTTCTCTGTTTTGTGTCTTATTCTCTGGGTGATAATTTGTCTTTCTCAATCAAGAAATGTCTTTCTCAATCAGCTTTGTAGTCTAACTTAATGATAGAAATTCTGTTTTATACAAAGCACGACACAGAGCAAACAAAGAGTACAGTCACCATGTGCTTTACTGCTCAACGATACAACTGTAAAAAGAAACAGGAAACTCTACTTAGAACAAAAGCGCATAGAGTATATATCATAGATCCAAACTTGTAAATACTGCCATCTACTGACTGAATATTACTATAGTTGTTGCATAGAAATACATTCCAATAATGAATTCCAATACTTAATACCATTGGTTAGATCTCTTTTTAATTTTAATTCAATTCAATGCAGGTAGTCCTTAATTTATAATGATTTATTTAGTGATTGTTTGAAGTTTCAACAGCACTGAAAAAACTGACTTATGATTGTTTTTCACACTAACAACTTTTGCAGCATCTCCATGGTCACGTTATCAAAATTCAGACACTTGGTGACTGATTCATATTTCTGTCGGTTGTGAGGTATCAGTTTTTGCAACCTCCTAACAAGCAAAGTCAATGGGAAAACTAGATTCACTTAACCACATTTCTAACTTAACAACTGCAATGATTCACTGAACAACTCTGGCAAGAAAGTTGGGGCAAAACTCACTTAACAAACTCACTTAACCACAGAAATTTTGGTTGTAAGTTGAGGCCTACCTGCAATATTTATTCAGGCAATGACCGGCAAAAATTTTAAAAAGCAAAATGAAGCAAATAAATACAATAATACACAGCAATAATAATCATACACAAACAACTAAGAGAATAAATTACTAAATATAACATTCACTCTTCTATTATTTTCTTTCTTTGCAAAAGAAATCACAGACCTGGGAATTTATAGCAGGAAACGATTTAAAATTTTTCTGTGGATCATTTTCACACCTATTTTCCTCATGAAGTTATAAGACACCCCCCCCCCAAAGCCTATCAAAAGTTAATATCAAGTTTCATCCACCTCATCCTAAACACGAGACAATTGTGAAGAAAATAAATCTAAAGCCATAGAGAGAAGCGAGTAGGACAGCAGAGGGCAGGGGGGTAAGGCATCATTACGCAGATCTGGAGATAATGAAGATTATACCTCAATATTGGGATTACAATGTTACTTGTTGATTTCAATAAAAGTAGATAGAGACCTTTTTATATCAGGGACACGGCTAAGCTATCAGAATGAAGTAATCTCCCGGGAATTATTCATCCAACTCAGCATCATTATTATTATCATTATTTTGAGGGGGGTTGGCTGATGAACTGGAAACCTCCAGGATAGCCTGGATTTAATTTGTAATCTTAATTTTCATATCAATTGGCACAGGGGAGAGGATGAAATGGAGGGGGGAAGGGATAAGAAGGGCGGGGGAGGCTCTTCTCCCCTAGCAACATGGAAACAATGAGAAGAGAGTAAGGATGAACATTGTCATTCCAAGCACATAATAGCCTACACAGCCAGCCTCTCTTTCCAATCCATCTGCCTTCTGCCTTACATCGATCTATCATTACCCCCATTCAAAATAGATATTTAACAGCCCTACAAGAGCTGTAAGAGATAATATTAGCACGTTTTTTGTGTCTCTATCTCCTTGGAGGATGACCTACCATAAATTTCAGAGGTTTTCTTGAGACACTGCAGGGATGGTTCAATACTTGGACAGAAAGAGGCATTGTCTTGTACATAGTATAGCTAAAAGTTAGGAAGAATGGTTACAGGAATTGGATATGTCTAGTCTAAGTAAAAGAAGGATGGGGGGGGCATGATAGCAGTGTTCCAATATTTAAGGGGCTCCTACAAAGACAAGGAGGGTGGGTCAAGCTATTATACAAACCAGCAAAAGGCAAGATAAGAAACAATGGTTGGAAACTAACCACGGAAAGAAGCAACCTAGAACTGAGGGAAATTTTCTAATGTTGAGCACAATCAATCAGTGGAATAACTTGCCTTCAGAAGTTGTGGGTGCTCCATCACTGAAGGCTTTCAAAATAAGAATGGACAACCATTTGTCTGAAACAATGATAGAATTAAAAAAAAATTACAACTGGTTCTGTGAGTGTGGCCTGGTGGGTGTGGCTGGGTAAAATCTCCATTCCCACCCCAATCCTGGGAGAAGGTTACTGCAAAATCCCCATTCCCTCCCCACCCCACTAACCTGCTTTCCAACTCCATTCTCCTGTGCAGGGCAACAAAAGAAGACTCAGCTGATCAGCTGGGACTTGGGAGGCAGAGAATAGAGGTGAGAATAGAGCCAATCAGTGATGATATTTGCCAGTTCTCCGAACTACTCAAAATTTCCACTACCGGTTCTCCAAAACTGGTCAGAACCTGCTGAATGCCACCTCTGGTCTGAAATTATACAAGCTGTCCTGCTCAAGCAGGGAATTGGACTAAAAGACCTCTGAGGTCCCTTCCAACTCTATTATTCTATGTTCATCTCCCTCAGGCCATTTTAAGTGTCATGAAAGGGCAGCATGTGCCTAATTATTTAGCATATGGTGATCCTACCTGGGAAGAAATATTTATTAATTTATTTCTTAAAAAGACTAAACTGATAGCCCAACTCACTCAAGGTGGGTGAGAACAATCATGGTTGTCTTGGAGTATTTTGTATACGACTTTGTAGATAATATTTGAAATTGTAAGCTCCAAAGTAGGTAACACTGGCTGGATAGGTAACTTATTGAGTGTAGCTCCTAGAAAGTAAACATTCCCTTCTTATACTTTTTTAAAAAATTGTCTGGATCAAGCTTGAGTTTTCCTTCAGAAAACTTACTGATTGTTGCAGACCTTAATAGTCTTCCCCCCCCCTTTTTTTTTTTCTTTTTTGAAAAAACAAACAAATTAAAAGCCTCTCAGACCCTAAAATAGCATCTTGAATTCCATGTCATACAATTCATTGCAATTGGTGGCTACTAAATATTCCTTCCAGCAGTTGTCTGAGCTTATTTTTAGACGCAACATGTTTCTTATGGGTTTTATACTTCTTTTGTCCATCCTTCCAAGTTTTGAGGGAAATTGCAAGCGATTTCCGTGGAATCTCCCAATTTTATGATAGTTCTGGAATTTCCACTGTCTTTGCTCTCCAGAAAGATACAGTTCTGAGGTTTTATTGTGTTTGTTGTTGTTGTTTTGCCCACGTCAGGCTGTAAGTGTTTTGTCATAAATCTCCAGATTGGAAAATAAAAAGCAGAACCTTTCTCAATGTCTTTCCTCTCATGGTTATGAAGATTGAAAAAGACCGCTGCTACTATTATCATTCCTCAAGGAAAGGCCTCTTATCTTACATCCAACTGGATTTATGGGTGCAAAACAAGGGAGTAAAGCATCATTTGTATAAATAACACAGAGTCAAACCACGATCAGAGATGACAAAGTGCTTCAGAGTTGACACATTAAATCAATTGGTGAGACTCAGGCAAATGAGAAATGGACAGGAAATCTTTTCAACAATCCTTACTAGGCTAGAATATCATTTAAGTCCTTGGTGGCACAGCAGTTGCAATATGTGCTTCCTGAATTTCTCCATACTTGGCAAAACAACATTTTCAAGGAGAAAATTAAAATGCCGAGAAGGTTTATCTTTACCTGTGCAGATGTCCTGAACCTCCAAATCCCATATCTGTGAGAAGTAGGAAGGAAGGAATTCAAATAAATTAAAGACAGTTTGTTATTTTGGAAAAACAAAGCAGAAGAATATCAGAATAAAAACAGTGTTGGAATCTAAATGCATACATATCCTTATTTGAAAAAAAGCATTGTCCAATCAGTAATGATTTCTCCAGTATCTGGTTTCACGCAAATTAAAAGAAGTGTGAAATTCCTCACCTTCTCTGAACTTGGTGATTTGCTTGTAGACATTTCATTACCCAGGTAGGTAACATCATCAGTGTCAGTGAGTGTGGGGTTTGCTGCCTGGTTATATATTGTAGTTTTCCCTGACAGTTTTGATGGGAGTACAGTTTCCTCCTTGGTGGTTCCTTTAGGATAGCAATAGCATGGGTGGGATTCCACCGGTATAACAACCGGTTTGGTGATCATATACATCCTGCATGCACACCGCATTTAAAAAACCCAATACTTATCTTCAACTGCAACCTCTGTGAAGAAAACAGCTGAGGTGCAGCAAATCGCTCTGCCGCTCAAATCAGCTGTGTTCTAACAAAAACAGGAAAGAGCAGGGGCAGACAGGCAGCCTGCGGAGACAGCAGCAGAGTCAGACAGTGGGGAAAAACAGGGTTCAGTCCGGGAGTCTGGGGAGGACTCGATCCTGCATCTGATATAGAGATGGGGCCAGGGCCACCTGGAAGTTATATGCTGACTCCGGATCCTCCAAAGTCTGACAGCAGCAAGGCAGAGGAACAAGGGGAGCCTGTTCCCAGTGTGCATGGGCCCAGTACTGCCAGAAAGCAAGAACAGTTAAGACAAAAGGGGTGACTTGGGAGTAAGGCTTGGAGGTGATTGGCCCCTCCCATAAGACATAAAGGAGGAGCAAAGGGACAGGAACCTTTGCAGGAAGCAACTTTGTTCACTCTGTTCAGATTAAACCTTGAAGCTCTATGTGGACTTTGTGCTCCATTTGACTTTTTACAGTTAATTTGGCACTTTAGTTGTTGGCAGCAATTCAAAGGAGATAAAGGTGGGTGCTTATCTCAAGAGACAGTTTGGGACTCATTATGGGCTGGGAATGAACATAATTGCCAGCCGTTGAAATAAAGAGGGTTATTACGGTCTTAGGAAGCCTTGGTCTGAACACCACATGGTCGTCGGAGCAAACCAGTTTGGAGTCAGCTGATCATTGGAACAAGGGGTTCACTCGAACCAGTTCAAACCAGTAGAATCCAACAGTTCTCAAAGTGTTCTCTGGAGACTCCAGGGTCGCCAAGGCCTTTTCAAGAGGTTTGCAAAATCATATAAATATTTTAAAAATGTCTCAGTTTTAATATCTAATACAATAAACTGTAACTCATATAAACCAAAGCTCATTGGCATCTTCAATCATTTTTTAAAATAGAAAAGGGGCCTTGAGACCAAAATGTTCAAGAACTGCAGCTTTAGAGGATTATTGGGGGTTTTTTTTGCCTTGTTTGTCTGGTGTTCATCCCTGCTTATCTGAGATTTGGCTGCTGGAAGGGTTGTGTTCCAAGATTTTGGTTTCCTTCCTACATTTTTTATGGGAATGTAAATGTAGCTTATCTCTTTGTATCTATGGATGTCTGATTGCTCTGAATGCCAAGCTTTCAGGAATTCTGCTGCATTTTTGGACTTGGCTAGGTCTAAAATGTTAATAATTTTCCAATGGAAACTGTGGCCGAATCTGTCCATGTGTTGTGAGATTAGGCAGTTTTCATCATGTCTTCTAACGCTTGACCCTGAGTTACATGAATTATCCTTTATTGGAACTGAAAATAAATATTTTGGCTACCAATTTATTGCTTTGGTGGCAGTTTCCCAGATCCCATAGCTGGTCAGAATTCTCCCTCTGCTGGTTTTGACCTAGCAGAGAGCATTGAGAAGGCAATTTTCCTCCTACATTTATGCCAGCTTATGAAATGTATTATTTTAGATGTTTGGGGTTTCCCTAATCAGAAAGCTCCACAGGTGGGATATAGCAGAGGCCAGGCAAAGTGAAACAAACCTGGGATCCAAAAGATTTTAAATCTCTGGTCCTTTTCTATATCCGCAATTTAGTGTGATCTTTCAATCACCCATTTCTTGCCATTCACTCAGTGGTGGGATTCAAAAAAATTTACTACTAGCTCTGTGGGCATGGCAGGGGAAGGAACCTATAAAATCTCCACCCACTACAAGGGAAGGTTACTGCAAAATTCCCCTTCCCTCCCCACCCCACTAACCTGCTTTCCAGCTCCATTCTCCTATGCAAGGCAACCAAAGAAGACCCAGCCGATCAGCTAGGACTCGATGGGAGGCAGAGAATAGATGGGGTTGGCAGGGCCAGTCAAAGGTGGGAATTTGCCGGGTCTCTGCTCAAAATTTCCGCTACCGGTTCTCAAGAACTGGTTAGAACCTGCTGAACACCACCGCTGCACCCACTGTGGGCAGAGGTGGGATTCTACCAGTTCGGACAAGTTGTGTAGAACCGGTTATGATTCTGTGCAGTTCGGAGAACCGCCAAATCGTGCTCCTGGCTGTCCCAACCCCTCTCCACCCACCCCCTCCCCTCCCCACCCAATCAGTCCTTACTGTGCATGTGCAACATCGCTGACTGCATTTTGTATTTTTCCCCTCCCGATAATCAGCTGTTCTGGTGATCCGGTGTGCCGGGATCTCCCTCGCTATCTTACTGCTTCGCTGCTTTTTGCCTCCTGGGCCTCAGGGAAGCCTCTTGGGGAGGTGTTTTTGCTCCCAGGAATCTTCCCTAAGGCCCAAGAGGCAAAAAGGGGTGCATGGGGGGGCTGTGCCCCCCTCCTGTGGTGCTCTGTTTTTTTGTCTTCCTGGGCCCCAGGGAAGCTTCCTGGGAGCAAAAACACCTCCCCAGGAGGCTTCCCTGAGGCCCAGGAGACAAAAAACCCTGGGCGGGTGCTGCAAAAAAAAGAAGAAGCCACGCACACCCAGTCACATGGCCATGCCCACCTAGCCACGCCCACAGAACCGGTTGTTAAAAAATTTGAATCCCACCCCTGACTGTAAGCAGTGTGAAGGGAACTCTTTAAAAGCTAAATCATGGCAAGGTACAAAGATGTACCCATGGTGCCTTCAAAAGTCACGGGTGATCCATCACTGGAGGTTTTTAAGAAGAATGTCAGCATTCCAACCAAACTCTCCATCTAAAATCAGCACTCAGAAATAAAGTCCTTCCAAGTGAGAATTTATTGGAGACATCATGTTCGCACATATGGGAAAACTTGAATCTGAATTCCTGCATTTTCCCCTGCTATATTAAACTCATATCCAGCCCCCTTTTCTGATCACCCCCAAGTCACACTCTCCAATCCACCTCCATTCTGAACTCCCACCAAGTCCAGTCACTCCCCTCCAAACTCCAGTGACTCGACCATGAGCTCTGGCAAAAGAATGTCATTGTGGCTATCCTCCCTTCTCACTTCAATTTCATTCCCATGGGTTACCCGTCCTCCCTGTGGCAGCCACAAGGGGTTGGACTGGAAGACCTCCAAGGTCCCTTCCAATTCTGTTATTCTGTTATTTCTACCCTGCTTACCTAGAGCTCTTAAGGCTTGGGGCTTATCTTGGATTTTGGAGCACTGAGTATAGCAGGTCTCCCTCTCTCTCTCTCTCTCTCTCTCTCTCTCTCTCTCTCTCTCTCTCTCTCTCTCTCTGTGTGTGTGTGTGTGTGTGTGTGTTTGTGTGTGTGTGTATGCATCTCCAATGTCAATAGAAGATAATATTTGTAGCTCAAGGTTGAATTGGGGAGTCCCTGATGCTCTCTGAGCATCAAGGTTGTTTCCTTGCAGATGTTTCCTCACCAAACTAGGTAACATCATCAGTGCTAGATAGGAGTGGTGTTTCCCCTCTATTTATGCCTTGTAAGGCAAGGAACAGACAAACAGTCAAACAGTCAAACAGTAAACAATAGCCTTATCAAGGAACCACCAAGATTACTCCCACCACCGACACTGACAGAGCAAACCACTTGTATATACTGTATAAAATGAGAGCAAATTTCATCCCCTTCTAGCACTGATGATGTTATCTAGTTGGGTAATGAAATGTCTGCAAGAAAACAACCAAGCTCAGAGAGCACCAAAGACCCACAGATCTAATGCTGCTGTTGTTGTTTTCACTCTCCTCTCTGGGGAGGGAACTGGACAGGAGCAATCAGGACTACTAATCTCCAACAAAAAGTAGCAATCACTGGACACATAAAATATGGAATCTTTTCTCCATCTCTGAAATGTTAGCACTGAAGTAAAAGTGAGGTTTGACTGAGAGAGGTCAACTTTGGAAAATCACCTAGTCGGAAATATTGTGTCAGGTGCAAGAAATCAGGAACCAGCATTATTCAAATGAATATTCCATCTTATCTCTAAACACAGATCTGATCTACTAATGGTCAAAGCAAATTGGTGGTCAATAAGAATCAAGGGAATTCAAGGAGGACTGGACTTAGATCTCATATGAGTACGAAGCGATTCCAAACTATTGATGGCCTTGACCCCTTCCTTGGTTCTATCAAACGAAGAAACCTTCCACCTATTTATGCTGGCTGTCCGAAAGTAGGTAGCCTTCCTTTTTTCTCTCTCTCTCTCTTCCTTTGATGTTCAAAGTCATGAAGATACTAGAAAGCCTAACTCCAACTCCAATGAATAACAGATTTTAAAATTATTTCCTCCCTTTCCCCACACAATAGCTGTTGTTGTTTAAATTACATGATGCAGGTTAATTCTGGCTTTTAAAAGATATAAATAACACAGAGTCAAATTTTCCACACATGCCAGGGAACAGAATCAAAGCAAGACACATATAATCTTGTAAAATGACAGAAATTTCTGATCAAAGTTGAGCAGGTAAATCAAACCTGAAATGAATGGATTAGAACAGGAAGATTGCTGTAACATTCTTTCTTTTTTTATTAGAAAGACAGAAGCAGATTTTACTCAAACATGCTCTCTAATTCCCATCTGGAAAGATATTATTCTGGGAATGAATAGGTCTGTGGAGAATTTTTTTTAAATGACAGCTGCAAAGTTGAAAATCTACAACTGGAACAGGCTTAATCTGTCATCCAGCAAAAGTGCTTTGTGTGCGTTTGTGATTGTGCTGATGAAAAGAGGATTCAGCCTGTTTTCAATTGTTCAGGATAACGCTTTAAAAGCCATACCTCCTGCTTTGAACATCCCAGAATCCACATCAATGGTTGCGTATTCAAATAACATACAGAATTGGATTGGTCGGAACATAAATGTGGGTTCTATGTCCAAATCCACCAAATAAACATCATATTGAGATTGCAAAAATATCTAATTTTCTTTAGAGATGACATTGGGCTGCAGGAGAGCACAGGAACTGAAGCCCCTGTCCCATTGCACCAACGGATGCAAAGAGGATGTAAAACATTAAAAAAAGCTTGCCATCCGTTGGAAAACGCTATGACTATTGCATCGCATTGTGTACAACTGCATACGTTTTCATACAGCTCTATCCAGTTGACATCCCCGTCACTGCAATTTTTCATCTGCGCAAGGTTTGAGCTGCAGCAAAACTGTTTTGAACGGATGAACTTTCCGCCACTTTACAATGTAGATCCACTGACATAATATGGGCAACAACAATTCTATGCGTTACTCATCCCATTAAAACTCTCCACTGTATCCTCTGGTCATCCTCCTGGCCATCCCCTCACACTCACATCCGCCTTCAGCTAAACTAGAAAGAGGAAGGAACTGAAAAGTCCACGGAACGTCACACAGCGTTAGTAGCCTACGGAAAATAGAAAGGAATGTAGTGGAGCATCTCGGATATAAAGGATTAAAAAACGGACAAAACGTTGATTGGGATGTATCTCGGATTTTAGGATGTCTGGAGTATTCTAGAGTATCTAGAAGATACCTAGCGACTACCGATACTTCCTATAAAAGGGGGAGAAATCAATCTGGATCTCATTATGACGTCCAGCAGCCTAGGGTACAGACCTCTTCACGCCGCGGTCTTGTCTTCCCACATCATCATGTTCTCCTTACCATGCTCATGACACAGTCCTATGGTAGCTGTGATCATTCCATCACAAACCAAACCCCTTTTCAGAATGTTCACCTTTTATACACAGAGGAGAGAAGAAGGAGACATCCAAGAGCTGTGTGGGCGTCCGAGGACTGGATCCGTGAGAAAGAAGGGAGGTTGGACCTCTATGACCATCGTGAGTAGGTGGAGGCTGAGGAAATGTAAGACCCTCATGCATTCCATCACATTCATGAGGATGCACCAGCCAGTGTTGACGATAACTTGTAGAAGCAATCTGGAACCAGGTGACCAAACAGAGCACCCAACTACATCCAGTCCCTGGACCCTGGACTGATGGTGCACTGACTCTGTGCCAACCTGGTCTCTGGACCACATACAAAACACATGCATGTAGCATGAGTTCACACAACACAATCAGCAAAGATGGTCAGAGAAGTGGTGGCAGGCCATCGATCGGAAAATACGTGGAGGACTCCTCAAGGCACCCACCACTGAACAAGGCTGGAGGAACTTGCAGAAGTGGTATCAGAGGTGGAACTTTCCCACACCCGTTGGAGCCATACGATGGAAAGCACGTGCTGCAAAGCTCCAGCCAACTCAGGTCCACTTATTTAACTACAAGGGCTTCTTCAGTATCACATCCTTTGCCACTGGTTGATGCTCGACTACAGGTTCATGTACAATCGATGCTTTCAGCAACGGGTCAGTTTCAGAATAGCCAGGTATACATGCCAGTGACCTCAAGGATGGGCTGAAACACAACCTCATCATGGGTTTTCCAGATCCAGACCCCTACCAACAACAAACAAGATGTCGTCATTGTTTGTGATGACCACTCTCCCCAGAACTACCTCCTATGAAGCCCACTGTCCAGATACCTCACCCATGAGAGAGAGGATCCTCAACTACAGGCTGTCCAGGCAAGACGGGTGTGGAGAACGCCTTTGTCATCCTGCCAACAGGTTCCAGATACTTCTCACCACCCAGCACAACCTGCACCGTGAGGAGCATCGTGGAAGCTTGCTGCATCCTGCACAATCTCAATGCGCACCCACTACCCAGTGTTGCAGACAGACTTGTGGACCATCAACAAGGAATGGGGACATGGAGCCTGTGAATGGGGGCAAGGATGAAACCTGACAGACATTGGGTGGATGTACAAGAGCCCCAACAGACTTCTGTGAAGGGAAGAAGCAGCAACAACCTCCTAGACACTGGTGCAACCCCAGCTGGAGCAGTGGATTGGTAAGACGGGATGATAGATGCATTAATGGATGCTTCCTTGAGCCTGTCTCATAACACTGATGAGATTGTGCCATGTATGTTGAGTGATCCTACAATGATAGGGCATTAATAAGAAGCTTTGGTTTATTTTGAAATTTGTTGACTAATGAATAAATTGTTATTGATAATAAAGGTCCATCATGTGTGGCAGCTGCAGAGTGGACCATACAGTCCCACTATGCTTGCACTGGAGGTTTTTGTATCCCACAACTATCCTTATCTATCTCACAACTATGCTTATCTATCCACAAGCATCGCAAAGGCTTAACCATTTGTTAGACTTTCACCAACATTTATTAAGTAAAAAAAATGAACCAAGTGTCTCAAGCAAAGATAATCTTATTAACTTCCTTAGGTAACTTTATGACTTTATTAATTAAGCAAAATGAACCAAGTAAACTGAATTAAGTGTGTTAAGCAAACGATAACTTTATTAGCTGTCCTAAGTAAACTGTATGACTCTATAAAAAGCAAAATGAACCAAGTAAGTTGCTAAGCAAGATAAGAGTGACAAGTAACAACTCAATCTCTGGCATTATTCTCAGTCACTCTGAGTCATGTCCATAGTCTCAGCTGTTAAGCGGCCAGCGGACTTGTGGAGGTGGCTGCTGGCTGAGTGCTGGTCTGAGGCGCCATTGGGGTGCTTGGTCCCGAGAGTAAACAGGGGATGGTGTGCTCAGGAAGCTCTCGAAGAGCTGACTCAGTCCCGTGAGGTTGAGAGGCCTTCATCAAGTACCTGGGATGTCAGGCACAAGACTGATGACAGATTGTCCGTTGAGGGGCTTGGCTGTGGAGTGGAGGGAGGAGTGTAGTGGGGCTGTCTGGTCTGCAGCTGGGCGAGGATGTGGCATCTGTGGCATGCAATGAACCTGGCCTGGACTGGGAAGGTCTTCGCTTCTGCTGTGGAAAGTCCTGGTAGTAGTACCTTGGTAGTGAGAGGCTGTTGAAAGCCGTGGAAGGGCTGTGACATCGCCTGGGGTGGAGGAGCAGACCTGGACTGGGTCGGAGCACCTTCAGCTGGCCTTAAGGTTGTGCAGAAGTGCTGTTATCTTCTCCTTCATCACCTGGTACTGGGCCTCAGGCATATCCCTCAGGTTGTGGCTCACATAGGATTGAAAGTGTGGGCTGGAGGAATCCTCTGTCCAAGTGGACCAGCTGAGAGAGAAGTTCTGTGGTGGTCTTCATCGTGTCCCTGATTTCCAACAGGACAGTGTGGCTCTGACCCTCCTGTCTGCCTCTCTGCCTGCATCCTGTGGAGCTGGGGTGGGGGTTGGGATGGGGGTTGCGTCTGGTCTCTGGGCTGCTGCTTCTTCCTCCATTTGTGACAGGCGGATCCTCCAAGTCCTGGCGGCATGCGGGAGTGCAGCTGTTGGGGGGTCTTGCTGTGCGGCCCTCTGAAACACCTGCCGGACAGTGTTGCTGGCTGCTGGCTGGAAAAGGAACTGGCGTCTGTGGGCTGTCTGAGGGAGAGGGTTGTCAGAGGGGCGCCCTCCGTGGAGGATGCACACCTCAGGAGCTCCCTGGCCATAGGACGCTACATTCCTCCAGTCAGTGAGCTTGAAAGTGGTCTGCCCAGATTTTTGAGGTGTAGCTTGCCATACAGGTGTGCATTGTGCTTCCACCATCCAGAGTACTTCTGCAGTGTACCCCAGGATCTCTGCCTTGTCTCTCCAAGCTTCCTGTTTCTTCTTGTGTCGCGATAGAGTCTGTGGCCTTTCTCCAGAGGTATCGTTCTCCCTCAGCCATTCCAGCACCTCCTCCTCATGGTCCTCGGAAATGGTGTACTGTTTCCTCTCTCCCTTCTCCTCCCTTGCCTTTCCTCTCTCTGGCAGGGGCTTCAGCAGGCTTCAGGGCGCTTGAGAAGCAGGGCCTTCAGCAGCAGGGCTTTGAGGGCCTTGGGGGCTGGTCCACCACAGCAGCAGCAGTAGCAGCAGCACCAGCAGCACCAGCAGTAGCCAGCAGCAGCACCAACAGCAGCAGCAGCACACCAGCAGCAAGCACCAGCAGCACCAGCAACACACAGCAGCATCAGCAGCACCAAGCAGCACCAGCGCACCAGAGCACCCAGCAGCACCAGCAGCACCACAGCTTCAGAGTCAGTGCCAGGGGGGTGGGATGCTGGTTCTGTCCTTCTTGCCAGGGCTGGCACGAGTAGGCACCAGCTTCCTCTTCTTCCCTGACTGACGAACCATGGTGTCTCTTGAAGATGTATGTGGCAGCACGTCTTTCCTCTGAATGCAGACTTGCGTGCGAGCTGCATCCTTTTATATCCGCAGAGCTGACACAATTCATACTCCCGCATCGCAGTGAACGCTTTGCATCCGATATACATCCCCACGGCATCCGCTTTGTTTCTTATAGGCGTCCGTGATGCATCCGCTTCATCCGCTATGCATCTGCCCCTTCCGCTATGCGTCCGCTTTGAAATTCTCCCCGGAACTCCTTCGGAGGTGTCATCTGCTTCCATCCACTTTCCCCACTAGGCTTCCTATGAACATCCGTTTAACACCCCCGCTACATACGACCCAGGTCCATTCTTTTCCGTTCTTTTCCGTTCCTGTTTATGCGCAAATTTCGCTCACTTTGAGGCGGATGACAATGGATGGAACCACCCCCGAAATTTTGCTCGCCCGCTGTGTACTTTATGCATACATTTTGCGTCCGTCGGACAGTGGGACCTAGCCTTAAACAGTCTAAGGTTCTCATCTTGAACAGATGCATTAAAAGTTGGGATCAACCATGGATTTTGGGGAAAAGGAACTGGTGGGACATATGAAGCATCACAGAGAGAAGCACATACATTCAAAGGCATTCTGAAGAACCAAAACACCTAGCATGGGTCTCTCTGCAGTTTCAGTACAGGATCACATTATTTTTTTAAAAAAAATATTGTTTATTTATTCAAGAAATTTATATAACTGCCCAGATTCTAGGTGACTTATATTTTTTTTAAAAAAATCCACCATGTAATAGCCTGTTTCCCCAAAAATACGACCTATCCTGAAAGTAAGTCCAAGCTTGATTTTTACACATGAGCCCAATATAAGCCCTACTCCCCAAAATAAGTCCTAACTAAGATCCCACCCATTCCAGAGTGCACGGGTAAAAATTAAACTAGGCTGAGGATGGGAGGTGGAGCTGTCCTACTACTTACCTTTGGACAGTTGTAGCCAGGGTGAGGATGGAATGGAGATTTTACAGTATCCTACCCCTGCCATGCCCACCAAGCCATACCACATCCACTAAGCCATGCCCACAGAACTGGTAGTCAAAACTGGTAGTCACTGCAGTGATGGTCTTTTAGCAAGACCCTAGGAGTTTTAGGCATATCAATGTTACTGTGTCCTGTGAGCAGCAGGGAATTAGTGTATTGTTGCAGGTTACTTGAAGGACTACTTCTCCCCTACTACATCGACCTCATCCCCCAAAATGAGAATGTTACGAGTCCCATCAGTTAGAGATTGTCATTTGGTGGGATCATGAAAAATAGCCTCCACAGTGATGGCTCCTTTCTGTATGGAACATCATTCCCCTAGAGGTATGGTTGGCCCCCCCAGCCTTAGGCTTTTCTGAAAGGCCTTAAAAACATGATTTTATCAGCAAGACTCGGGGACCATGAATGGAGAGAGACCTGATCATATGGCTGATCCAATTGTGTTATTGCTGTTACTAGAGGTGAGGTGGGGTTTTTTAAATTCCTTTTACCGTGTTTTCCTGAAAAATAAGACACTGCCTGATATTTTTTTGCCACCAAAAAAAGGCACCAGGTCTTATTTTGGGGGGATGTCATCCACTAACTAACCTCACTTGTGCGTGTCACCCAGTGGTGGGATTCAAATTTTTTTACTACCGGTTCTGTGGGAGTGGAAAGGGAAGGATACTGTAAAATCTCCAGTCAGAAGTGGTATTTATTTGCTGGTTTTCTGAACTACTCAAAATTTCCACTACCGGTTCTCCAGAACTGGTCAGAACCCGCTGAAGACCACCTCTGGTGTCACCTCCGGCCTCCTTTTTCGTGTCAGAGGCCTTCAGGAACTTCTTCTGCAGCCAGCAAGGCTTTCCTGAAGGCCTCTGCAGCTGATAGCAGAGCTCTGTATCTTGCCCCTTCTTTTCCTTCACCCAATATCTTAAAGCACGTGATCCTCTTTTTCGCTTTGGAGCTCCAAGGCATGTGGTCCTGTCCACCATTAAACCATCTTTCCAAACAGCCTTCATGTTTCCAGTGTCTTTTTCCCCACTTGGAACTGAACTCAGAAAGATAATTCTTCTAACACAACTCTTGCTTTAAATCTATAAACAAAAATGACAAATGTGATCACAAACATTACTGATTGTACTGGAAATCAAAATCTTTTTTTTTTTTTTTTGGTCTTCTTCTGATCAGATCATTCACTGACACTCGCCTTTGAAAAAAGTTGATATTTCTTATTTTTTGCTGATCCTCTAGTTGTTTAATGGTAAATTACATTTTTTCCCCAAAAGTTGAAGATGAATATCTGTTCAGAAATAAATAGCACCGACTGGTTCAACCGGAGATATGTTTATGTTTATTAATGTCTCATAAAATTTACCTAGTTCCTAATTTGCAGCCTTCATCCAACAGGGATCATGCTGTATGATTTAATACTCATATATAAAAAAAATTATTTACTAACTTGGACTTCATAAATTTAATCATTTCATAATTTAGAGTTAAATTTCTTCTTTTAATGAAAGAGAAGTTAATGTGACAGTTATTAATGCTCTTTTACTGTGTTTAAAATTACCGCATTATGATAAAACAGTATTTAAGGGTTTTTTTAAAAAAATGTATATTTCAGCTCAAAATGAAATCTTAACGGCTTTAATTTTTGTGAGTCTGACATTGAATTTCCAGGCATTGTAGTGTCAATTGAAAAAAAATTATTCCCATTATGATGAATCTTATAATGGAACCCAGAACTGGAAAACTCTGAAGAGCAAAGTCTGATGAATGTGTGAATCTGCCTAAATTATAGGCAAGTATTTCTAGAATCATGACATATGTTATCTTCATCTATCTATCTAAAAGGAAATACCACTCATGCATCATCACAAAATCTCCAAAACCATAAAGCCTACAAACTTGAAATTTGGCACGTATCTTCCTCTTGGCTACTGGGTGCTCACTAAGAAAGAATTTTTCGAAATGACCATCAGAGCATTAGTATTTCCTATATTATTATTAACACGCTCTGATGCTAAGGAGTTCTATTCCTCCTCCCCACCTGAAAATAAATCTGTTCCAAATGTAAAACACAAGCAGAGGAGAGGAGTTTTAGTTTCAGTTTTACTTTCATAGCAGCAAGCAGTTTTAGTACAGAACAGTTGAGCTAAGCCACGCCCAGGCTCCTTGCTATCTCCTTCTTGTTCACATAGCAAATACTGTTTCAGTTTCCAAACAGCCTTCAACTCTCCCACACACTGACAAGACGCTAGCCAGATGGATACCAATGGATGCTGGTCAGCAGAGGCACATTTTTCCCCCTTATTTTCCTTCCAAAAAACTAAGCCCGATCACATAGTTTTGTAGTGAAGCCCAGGTATCGAGCTAGTATTCCATAAAACCAGAATCAACATTACACATCTGTGACTTAAGGCTCAAGTATAGGTAATCCTCAACCACAACTAAGCACAACATTTCTGTTGCTTAGAGAGATTGTTGTTAAATTAGTTTTGCCTCACTTTATGATCTTTCTTGCCACAGTTATTAAGTGAATCACTGCAATTGTCAAGTTAGTAATGCAGTTGTTCAGCTTCCCGACTGACTTTGCTTTTCAGGAGGTTGCTAAAGGTGAACCACCCTTGAAATTTTACATCCGGTTTTGGTCAACACAATATAAAAAAGATGTTGAGACTCTAGAAAAATTTCAGAGAAGAGCAACAAAGATGATTAGGGGCCTGGAGGCTAAAACATATGAGGAATGCCTATGGAGATCCAGGTTGTCTCAAAAGTGCTTTTTTCAAGAAGCAACTGGACTTTCTGTTTTTTCTTTGAATAGGTTTCGCTTCTCATCCATGAAGCTTCTTCAGCTCTGACTGGATTTGTGGGGAATGGAAGGATTTATATTCCTTGCAGACAGCTGGTCATTTGCATTCTTTTTACAGAGTCGTTGAGGCTGCTTGGAAGTTTGTCCGTGTCCTCAGGGTCATCTGAGTAGTGCGTATGAGGAATGGTTGCAGGAATTGGCCATGTCTAGTTTAATAAAAAGAAAAACTTAGGGGTGACATGATAACAATCAAAATTTGAGGGGCTGCCACAAAGAAGAGGTGGAATCAACCTATTCTCCAAAGCACGTAAAGGCAGGACAGCAAGACATGCATGGAAACCAGTGATGGGATTCAAAATTTTTTTACTACCGGTTCTGTGGGCATGGCATGGCAGGCGTGGTATGGCGAGGTGGGCATGGCTTTAATGGGCGTGGCAGGGGAAGGTTACTGCAAAATCCCCATTCCCTCCCCATTGCGTTAACCTACTTTCCAGCTCCATTCTCCTGTGTAGGGCAACAAAAAAAGACCCAGCCAATCAACTGGGACTTGGGAGGCAGAGGAGAGATGGGGGCGGGGCCAGTCAGAGGTGGGATTTGCTGGTTCTCCAGAACTGGTCAGAACCTGCTGAATGGAAGGTGTCTTCTGATGGAAACTAATCAAGGAGAAAACCATTCCAGAAATAAGGAGAAATTTCTTGACTGTAAGAACAATGAATCAGTGGAACGGCTTGCCTGCAGAAGTGGTGAGCACTCCAATGCTGGAAGTTTTTACGAAGAGAGCGGACAGCCATTTCTCTGAAAAGAGTATAGGGTTTTCTTCTTGACCAGGGCTTGGACTAGAACTGGGGTGTCAAACTTAAGGGCCACCGGATAGATCCAGCCCACGGGATGTTTAGATCCAGCCCATGGTGGCCAGCCTAGAAATATCAAAGGATCAGCCCACGGTGCCTCTGCCAGCCAAAACAACACATACACCCCTGGCCCATTTTTGGCTTGAAGAGTGTTGCAGGAGGCCACGGAGGCTGAAAAAGGGATGTCGGTTGATCATACAAGCCCCCCCATAGCCCATTTTTGGTCAGCAGAGTGTTGAAGTAGGTGTCTGTCCCATCTCCCCTCTCCAGCCCCTGGAGGAGAACTACAATGCTGATCGGACCGGTGGTGGGATTCAATTTTTTTTTACTGCCGGTTCTGTGGGGGTGGCTTGGTGGGCATGGTAGGGGAAGGTTACTACAAAATCCCCATTCCCTCCCCACCCCACTGACCTGCTTTCCAGCTCCATTCTCCTGTGCAGGGCAACCAAAGAAGACCCAGCCGATCAGCTGGGACTCGGGAGGCAGAGAATACATGGGGGCAGGGCCAGTCAGAGGTGGGATTTGCCGGTTCTCCGAACTACTCAAAATTTCCGCTACCGGTTCTCCAGAACTGGTCAGAACCTGCTGAATGCCACCTCTGGATCTGGCCCTCAAAGAAATCCAGTTTGACACCTTCTGGATTAGAAGACCTCCAAGCTGCCTTCCAACTCTGTTATTCTATTAACTTACAAGCTGGTTTTCGGCAGGAATCCTTCTACCATCCCAAAGGATTGATAGACATTCTCCCCACTCTCGTTAACTGTGAGGCCTTGTGTGATCTGCATGGACTGCCCTTGCCTTCGCCAAGATCACAAACTTTTGACTGCCAGCCTCCGAATGACCCATATGTCCTTTTAGATGCACCAGGTGCCAGCAAGAAGCAGAGTAACATAAAGGTATTTGAAGGTGACACGAGCTGTCATTTGATGAACAGAAACGAAGGTGTGGGAGACACTCTGGCTTGGCCTTGATAACTTGTGATGGTGACCAGGTGGGGTGTGTTATCTTAATAGTCTTGAGCTCTTGTGAATTATTTGCTGATAGATGTAAACAGCTGTTATTCTTGGTAATGGAAAGCAATTAGAAACATCTGTACTCTTGGCTATGAGTAATGCATACTCGTCTCATGGCTCCCAAGTGCCAATTGGAAATAATAACTACATCATCAGAATGGAGCTGGCAAATACAACCTGCATTGTGGACCAATGATTAGTAGTGAGCTGTGAAGAACAAGAGGTGAAGAGCAGAAGGAAGAGACAGCCCCCTGTCCTGAAAAGAGCAAACAAGGAGTAACCTCCAAAATATTATGTCCCAAAGGTGCTTTTTTTTTTTCAAGAGGCAACTAACTGGTCTTTCTGGTTTTGCTCTGAAGAGGTTTTGCTTCTCATCCAAGAAGCTTCTCCAGCTCTGACTTGTATGGAAGGATTAATACAAAGAATGCAAATGGCCAGCTATCTGAAGTTTTTCACACTTACGACTGTTGTAGCAATACCCATGGTCATGTGATCAAAATTTGGATGCTTGTCAAATGACTGGTATTTATGATGGTTGCAGTGTCCCAGGGTCATGTGATCCCCTTTTGGGATCTTCTGATGAGTTCAAAGTCCATGGGGAAGCCAGATTAACCTAACAACCGTGTCACTAACTTAACAACAGCAGCGTTTCATTTAACAACAGTGGCAAGAAGGTTTTTAAAATGGAGCAAAAGTAGATTAACAACTGCTTAACAATCAGACATCCTGGGCTCAATTGAGTATTACGATATACAGTGCTGTTCAAGATGGTTTATCTCAGGAGAACTTGTCTTATAATCTTAACTTTTTTATAACTTCTCACTTCTATTTGTTACTGTGTGAACCTTGCCACAGCAGAGGTGATATTCAGCAGGTTCTGACCAGTTCTGGAGAACCAGTAGCGGAAATGTTGAGTAACTGGGAAAACCGGAAAATCCCACCTCTGACTGGCCCTGCCCCTACTTATTCTCTGCCTCCCGAGTCCCATCTGATTGGCTGAGTCTTCTTTGGTTGCCCTGCACAGGAGCTGGAAAGCAGGTTAGTGGTATGGGGAGAGAATGGATTTTGCAGTGACCTTCCCCAGGAGTAGGGAGGGAATGGGGATTTTACAATATCCTTCCCCTGCCACACCCACCAAGCCACGGCCATAGAACCAGTAGTATTTTTTTTTAATCCCACCACTGTGCCACAGGCCATCGTTGACTTATGACTCGTCATTTAGTGACTGCTGCACAAAAGGTTGTAAAATCGAGCACAGTCACTCGGTGACTTTCATAACGAGCTGATTCCTATCATTGACTGATGCTTATATCCATTATTCCAGGCTCAGTTAGGGTCATAAACCAAGGACTACCCATATTTGAGTCTTCTGGTTTATGCTCCCAAAGGGCTATTTACTGCTTCTAAGATCCTCAACTGCATTGGTTCTGAATACTTCTCAGAAGATGGTAGAAACAGATGGATGCAAGTTTATTTTTCGTCTCAAGAGTGTTCTGACCCAGTCTTCATCAAACATATTTAAACATAAACTTGTTTTAAAAGCAAAACCTATTTTATTGCAATGCTGGGAATTACTTCCATTCCCAGCCAGAATTAATGATAAACAGTTTCCCAAGATAAGCATATGCCTTTCAGTGCTGTGGAATGCTGCCAAAAACAAAAATCTCCAATTATAACAGAAACCAACCAAAGTACCAGAAAAAACCAACCAGAGCTTCAAGAAGAACTCGGAATCTATTGAACTGCTTTGCTTCCTGCAAAGAGTTCATCATTGAGGTCTGACTTTTATCCCTTATGGGAGGGGCAATCTCTTCCCAGCCTTACTCCCAAGTTGCCCCTTCTGCTTTAGCTGCTCTCGCCTTCTAGCAGCACTACACATATGCACACTGCGAACAGGCTCCCCTGGGTCCTCTAACTCTCTGCTGCCAGACTCCGAAGGCACCCCACTCACAGATGGTTCTGGCCCCATCTTTGCATCGGACACAGGACCCTCCTCCAAGCCCTCTCCAGACTCCCTGACTGGTTCCCCTTTCTTCTTCGCTGTCCAATTCTGCTGTCGGCTGCACCGGCTGCTGATGAACCACAACAGAGAGTAACATGGGGAGACATGCGCAATAGGTTCCAGCTCTGTATCTTGAGCTTCCACATCTCCACCATGCCAGCTGATTGTCAAACTGTACAAAGACCAACATTTGAATCGCTCCAGCATCTGCTGAGCCCCTCTTCCTCCTACCTATTGCTGTTACATGATGTATTAGTGGCTGACAATCTGTAAGTTGTTTTTGGCTGTGAAATGTTAAGATAACCGAAATAGGAACACAGCACATCAATAAAGAGGCAGATTCACCCACGAGAAGTTTTTGCCTTCTGCAACACAGAGTGTCAGGCTCCTGATAGGAAGGATGTTTGTTGTTCTGTAGGGTAGGGAGCAAGAGAGAGGAAGGCCGAACACGTTGGTAATGTGTATCTCTCCCAGGAGCTGTTGCTTCCATCGCCATTTAATCCTCGGCTTGGCAGTTGCCTTGGCAGTTGCACCGCTCTGTGAGTGCCAATTGTTCAGTCTTGAGATGGGAACACCTGTTTATTAGCATTTGGTTGAGCACACATAGCATATTTCATGGAGACAGCCGAGGGAGGAAAACATTCCTGACAATAATAATAACAGATACCATGCAGGTTGATGGTCCTGCCTCATAGGAAAGTTCCTTCCTTTTCATCATGGTCACCTGCTTCCTACATTTACCTATATGACCTTTGAATTAAATTTGAGAGTTCTGGAGAACAGCTCATTCTTCTTTCTATTAGGGACTATTATAGAGAGGGCCAAATGCTGATTGAATAAAGGAAGCTCCTTTCACCCGTGACATTTCTGAAAGCCAATGAAGGCAAATATATGGATAATGTTGCAGGATCCAATCTGAGTTGGTCATCAGTGTTGGAAGGAATATCCATTGGTTCAGTTCCAAGCTGGGAGAAAGGCACTGGAGACAAAATGGAGACTGGAGGCCAGTTGGAAAGATGGATTAATGATGAACAGAACCACCAAGCAAATGGTTCTGGGCAGCTGACTACATGAAATTGAGAGTGGAGGGGCTTATACCATCTCTGAGCTTTGCACTTGAGCTTCCTACTCCTGTGCAAGAAAATGTATTCTATTGCCTGTTGCATGGGTTATATAGGGGTCATAGCTGGCTCTATAGGCAAAGTACAAATCCACCTCGTAGTCTAACTTGGAACTGGTCCTTTGAGGGCAACCATAATGCTGATGCGGCCCTCAATGAAATTGAGTCTGACACCCCTTCTCTATACTATTCCAGACAAATGGTTGTCCAATCTCTTTTTAAAAACTTCCAATGTTGGAGCATTTACAACTTCTGATGGCAAATCATTCCACTGGTTAATTGTTCTGTCAGGAAATGTCTCCTTAGTTCTAGGTTGCTTCTCCCCTTGATTAGTTTCATCCATGGCTTCTTGCCCTGCCTTCAGGTGCTTGGTCTTCCGCTATTGTTCAGTTCCTCTTTTCATTCATTGAAGTCAAACTACAAATAGTTTGGTGCTAAATCATCTTAAAAGATGAATTTTGCTTGGACCTATCTGTGAATTATGACCACACCCTCTCCCTGTCTGGTTTTGAAATGTCTTACTATCCTAGATTTTTGTTAAACAAAACTTTTTCAATAACTTTATGCCCTCTTTGGAGGTCCTTGCCAAGATGATACTCTGCTATCATTTTTACATTTACTTTTTAATGCTGGAAGAAAGTGTTTCTATAACTACAATTTTAAGTTTCTATTTTGGTTGGATTTTATTTACTCTGTCCTGACATGTCTGCATTGATGATCGTTATTCTAACTGAGGGTTTACGTCTTCTATTAGCTCAATAACAAAAATATAAAAGCCATCTGGAAATCCAGATTCTTTTTTAGAAAAAAATAATAATTTCATTTTATTCTGCTGCTGCCTTTGACATGGCAATTTTGGGGCCCAAAACACTTTGATGAGGATTTTTTAAAATAACCTATAAAAAGAAGTATTTGCGAGGCTAGATATTTGGAGTGGGAGTTTATGAGAGAATTTTCTGTTTTCCAAAGTTCAGCCTAAAATAATTAAAAATGGAGTGTCAGGATTCCAAGTAATACTCCCCTAGTAAGCAAAACTCTGAGGCAGGTGAATTCCTCAAAGAACAGCTTTATTGGAAATATCATATTGGCACAGATCTGATGAAACCCGACTCAGAAGTTTCCCATGGTTTTCACATAGTTAAAAAAGAAAGTTTTCTCAGAACCCCAAAAAAATCAGTGACATGGTCCAATCAAGACGCTGTCTGGTTGTCTGGTGACCTCACTCCTCCTGCCATGATCCAGGTGTGAGAATATCCTAGGTTCTCACAAGAAAGTATTTTATTTTGGCTACACAACCGCCTCTATCTCTAATCCCCCCCTCCCTTTCCCTTAGCTCCAGTGTGGCAACACTGAAGCTACAATATGGCTCCAGTCAGGTCAGCTTCAGAGTTGACATGGAGGCCTCTTCCCAGGAGTGGGCTTCAAAAATTTTAGCAAAGGGTTCTCTTCCCAGTTGCTGGTTGGTCATGGCCATAATGGGCGTGGGCTAGTTGGCCTCCTGCACCATGGCGGGGCGTGTGTGTTTTTGCTCTCCCCAGCTCCCGAGGCTTTCCTTGAGCCTCTGTGAGAGTGAAAACAACCTCCCTGGGCTCCAGAGACTCTCTAGAAGCCGGAAACAGGCCCATTTCTAGTCTTCCCAAAATTCCAGGCCTGTTTTTTGCCCTCCCTGAGCCTCCGTGCACACCCTGCACTTACTTGCATCCAAAACGGATCGCGTGGGGACTCCTGGGAGTGGTGGGATGGGATGGGTGGGGCAGAGCCAACCAGAAGTGAGATTTGGGGGTTCTCTGAACTGCACAGAGTCTCAGCTAGGGGCTCTCCTGAACCCCTGAAAACCTCCGGCAGCCCATCCCTGCCTCCTATCCTATAAAAAATTCATCCTTTTCTCTCTTGTGTTCTTAGAATTTCAGTGTGACTTCTCATATTGTTGGCTCAAACAATTATTCCATGGATGCTGGATAAGGGAAGAGACAAGCAGTGAAATTAAAAGTAACTTGCTCCTTGGGAGGAAAGCTATGGAAAAATGAGACAGCATATTAAAAAGCAGAGACCTTGTCTTGCCAGCAAAGGTCCATCAGTAGTAATGTATGAGTGTGAGAGCCGGACCACAAGGAAGGATGAGCACCAAAGAATTGATGCCTTTGAACTGTGGTGTTGAGAAGACTCTTGTGAGTCCCTTGGGTCACTGCTTCTTGTCCTGCCTTCAGGTGTTTTGGAGAATAGGTTGCCCCCAGTGGTGGGATTCAACCAGGGGTGGGATTCTACCAGTTCGCATCTATTCGCTAGAACTGGTTGTTAACATTCTAAGCAGTGTGGAGAACTGGTTGTTAGAAGAAATTACTGGACTAATCCTGTAAGGAAGACAGGAAGGAAACATTCTGGTGTTGCTTACAGAAACTACATCTCTCTCAACCCTTAGTACATTCCTGGCAGGACTAGACTTCCTGTCTCAGGAACTTCTCTGGAGAATATTTCCCTCCTTTGCTGGTACTTTGCTTGTATGGAGTGACCATTCAAAGTTACAATGGCACTGAAAAAAGTGACTTATGACCATTTTTCACACTTACGACTTTTGCAGCACCCCACAGTCATGAAAGGCCAGGTGAGGAGATGTGTGCCTCGATGTGAGTGATATTGAGTTGACTACACCCAGCCAATAACATGACCACCAAGCCATATCCACCCAGTCACATGACCACCAAGCTATGTCTACCACCTAAGCCACGCTCAGAGAATCGGTTGTTAAAAATTTGAATCCCAGCCCTGGATTCAACTGGTTCACACCACTTTAGCCGAACTGGTTGTTAAATTGCTGACTTGCCCCTCCCTGCCCCATCCCTTCCAGGAGTCTCCACACACCCCACTTTGGCTCCCAGGTAAGTGCAGGGAGGACTACTAGGCCCAAAATGGGGTGTGGGGAGGTGTGTCACAGCCCCCCCCCGTGGTCCATTTTTGCTCCAGGGGACTGCAGAAGATCAAGTGCTGCCTGTCACACCCCCTGGCCACCCCCACCCCAAGCAGTCTTTAGGGCAGAGAACCAGTTGTTACATTATTTGAATCCCACCCCTGCTTGTCTCCATCTTCTTTGTGACAGCCCCTAAAATATTGGAAGACTACTACCATGTATCCAAAGGGGTGGGTGGGGAATATAGTAGTTGCATGTATAATCTTTGGGCTCGATGGAATGATGGTTAAATTTTTTTGTTGGGAATAACAAAAGGTGAAATCGCAAAAGAAATGAAATATTTAATTTTACATGTAATACATACAGCAAGGATAGCATTAGATCAGTGTTGGAAGGGGGACCAGATGCCAACGGATAACTTGATAATCCAGATCTACAACTGTGTGAAAATGGATAAACTCAACCAAAAGTTAAAAGATAAGGAAGACTTAAAATATTATACAGTTTGGGAAAACTGGTATAATTGGATAAAGGATAGAAACCTGCGAGTAAACAGACAGGGAAGGGAAAATATAAAGAGTTTATGATAGGAGTATTTATCAGAGATGGGAAGTAAGTATTGGAAAATTGTTTGATAAGAACACACGGTCTAAGCAAGTAGAAATGTTTATGTTTTTATGTTTATTGGTGATGTATATCTTTTTGGTTTCGTATTGTTTGAAATGTTTTGTATTATGTATATATTTTTAATGTTTAATAAAGTTTACTTTTTAAAAATAATTTAAAAAGGAATGATGCTTAAGCTAGCAATATGTTTGCTTTGCAACATGCCCTCTTCTTCCTGAAGGCACCTGACTCCATTTCAAACAAAAGAGGCCACAAAACAGGGTGGCAGGAGAATTTTGGATACTTCTGGGCAGCCAAGCCTGGAGACTAAAGGTCACAGGAAAGAAATATACTAGGGTATTCAATCCCACCACCTTCGCCTTCTGTTTCTCAAAAACCTCCCTTGGATTTGTTGTGGCTGCTGATGTTGTCATTGCTTTCTGTGACTTTTGATGGGAGGGGGCTGGTGGGGGTGGGGGGGTGCAGCAGCAGAAGAAGGCCGCTTGCCAACAAGAGCAGAATGTCATTATGAGAAGAGGCTGCTGCGGGCTGCCGCGATCACCAGGAATTTATCACTGCAAGCATTGATCATCATGGACTCCTTCACCAAATGACTTTGGATGACCCGGGTTTTGGCAAGCGGTCTTGGAGACCTGCGTGGCCATGATTATTAAACTGAATATCCGTGTAATCGAATTGGGGAAGGGGGTGTGTGTGGGAGGGGGTTGGAAACATCGCATTGGAGCAGACAGCAATTTTTCATAAAGTCCTTACATGGAGAACAGGGGCAGATTTGTTCCAGTTGTCCAGGCGTCTGGACAGACTGTTGGGGGAAATGAGAACGCCTGAATATTGCTCATTTGGCAGCCAGTGAGCAGGGGAGATTGGCATCCCTGGTATGTTGGCCACAAGGAGCAAGAATGAAGAGCAAAGTAGGATTCCCCAAATAAGTGCCCCAAACATTTCAACATGACTTGTTTCATAGACATCTTGAGGCACCCAAAACACATTCATCTCCATAACAGAATAATGGAAGGGACCTTGGAGGTCTTCTAGTTCAACCCCCTCCTCTGCCAGGAAACCCTAACCCATTTCAGACAAATGACAGTCCAATCACTTCTTTAAAACCTGCAGTGTTGGAGCATTTACAACTTCTGGAGGCAAGTTGTTCCACTGATTAATTGTTCTGACAGTCAGGAAATTTCTCCTTAGTTCTAGGTTGCTTCTCTCCTTAGTTTCCATCCATGGCTTCTTGTCCTGCCTTCAGGTGCTTGGTCTTCCACAATTGTTCAGTTCCTCTTTTCATTCATTGAAGTCAAACTACAAATAGTTTGGTGCTAAATCATCTTAAAAGGTGAGTTTTGCTTGGACCTATCCATGAATTATGACCACACCCTCTCCCTGTCTGGTTTTGAGGTGTCCGACTATTCTAGATTTTCACTGAACAAAACTTTTTCAATTACTTTATGCCCTCTTTGGAGATCCTTGCCAAGATGATACTCTGGTACCATTTTTACTTTTGCTTTTTAATGCTGGGACAAAGTGTTTCTATAACTACAATTTTAAGTTTCTCTTTTGGTTGGATTTTAATCATTCTGTTCTGACTTGTCTGCATTAATGATCTTCATTCTAACTGAAGATTTACGTCTTCTATTAACTCAATAATAAAAATATTATTGAAATTTCTCCTTAGTTCTCGCTTGCTTCTGTCCTTGATTAGTTTTCATCCATTTTTCTAGTCCAGCCTTCTGATACAGTGCTTTTGAAAATTAGAGAGCTTCGCAGGGTATAACTCTACCTATAGTTGTTATCTTCAACAGGAAATAAAACCCACCACTTCAGATGGGGCATAGCTCTGATTCTCAAACTGAAAAGATGAACAGGACCTTCTGCATCTGGTTCTAAGACTTGTCTGGCTATCCTAAAAAACAGAATGCTGAGCTTGACCTTGAAGTCATCACAACTAAAGAATTCTCAAATGATAACAAAATGAAATTCAGTGGTGAGAAAAATATACAGTCTGTAGAGATTTTCAGTCATCCAGGTCCCAAAGGTGCTTTTTCAGGAGGCAACTGAACTTCCTTGTTTTTTTTTCTTTTGAACACGTTTTGCTTCTCATCCAAGAAGCTTCTTCAGCTCTTCAGTCCTCCTGCCTCTCCTGTTGGAGCTGAAGAAGCTTCTTGGGTGAGAATCGAAATATCTTCAAAAGAAAAAGCAAGGAAGTCCAGTTGCCTCCTGAAAAATCCAAATGTACAGGTACATATTAGGCGAAACTTGGCTCCATAGCAGTAACTGAGAAAAGGGTCTTGGAGTCCTAATCAACATTCACTTAAATATGAGCCAATATGATGCAAAACCACTGCAATCCTAGCCTGCATTGACAGAGGGATAGAATCAAGATCACGTGAGTTGTTAATACCACTTTATAATGCCTTCATAAGACCACCCTTGGAATACCAGTTTTGGTCACCACAATGTAAAAAAAGATGTTGAGACTCTAGAAAGGGTGCAGAGGACAGCAACAAAGATGATGAGGGGACTGGAGACTGAAACATATGAAGAACAATTGCTGGAACTGGGTAGGTCTAGTCTAATGAAAAGAAGGACTAGGGGAGATATGGTAGCTGTATTCCTATATCTCAGGGGCTACCCCAAAAAAGAGGGAGTCAAGCTATTCTCCAAAGCACCTGAGGGCAGGACAAGAAGCAATGGGTGGAAACTATCCACTATTGACTTCACCCCATTCTTAAGAGGTCTATAAGGGGCGTGCATAAGTGCACCATTGTGCTTCCCGTCCCTGTCCTATTGTCCCCATTTATTCGTACCTATTTCCTGTATTCTTGCTCATGTTTATACTGATACCTATTATCTTGTAAGCAATTGACAAATCAAATAAATAATTAAAATAAAATAAATAATCAAGGAGAGAAGCAATCTAGAACTAAGGAGAAATTTCCAGACACTGAAAACCATTATCCAATGGAATGGCTCGCTTTCAGAAGACATGGATGCTCCAACACTGGAGATTTTTAAGAAGAGACTAGACAGCCGTTTGTCTGGAAGGGGATAGGATTTCCTGGCTGAGCAGGGGTTTGGACTAGAAGATCTCCAAGGTCCCTTCCAACTCTGTTATTCTGTTTTTCAAGCTGAACCTCTTTCTCATTCCTGATCTGCATATTTCTTACCTTTACCAGGAAAATACAGAAAATGGTAAACAGCTTCCCCATTTAACCCCTGTACTCTTTTTTTTTCAACCAGAGAATAATATACATCCCTCTCCACATTTTTTCCCACAAAGCCACATTGGTAGAAGTATACCTTATTCCATTTACTTGTATGCTATGTCATTCTAACCTATACTATAACAACAGTTGATATAACCCAGGCAAAATGACACCTTCTGGCCTGATTCCAATCCTCATTTCAACTAAACTGATCAGCTGCATTGCAAACTCTGATACTGGAAGCATGGTGCTTTTTGGAACATTTCCAAATGTGTCTTTTAACATGCAGTTGATGTGCTTTTTTCTTGGAACTGATCTGAGAAGAAGATTGAAATCTTAGGACCACTGTCTTCATTTGTAGCCTCACCCTCTGCTTTCCTCCTCCTCTTCCTCCTCCTTCTCCTCCTCCTCCCTCTTAGAACTTGCCTGCAGAAGCGGTGGGTATTCCAACATGGGAGAAGTGGAAAGAAATGTCCATCTGGTTTAGTTCCAAGCTGGGAGAAAGGCACTGGACTCAAAATGGAGCTTAGAGGCTGATTGGAAAGATAGTTTAATAATGAAGCAAAAGCACATGGATGCTTCGGGGGCATCTGATCCCATGGAGTTGAGAGTGAGGGGTTTTTATACCCTCTCTTGGGCTTTGCACTTGAGCTTCCTGTTTCTATGCAAGAACATGTATTCTGTTGGCTGTTGTCAGACTCCCATGGGGCCAGGAATAGTCTTCGGAGTTTGTCTGAGCTACGTTTGGTTGAAGTTTGGGCGGATGCAATGAAGGGGCTTGTTGGGCAATTCCCATTGTGGCTGAGGGCTACCTATCTACCTTGCTGCAGGGAATTTGCTTATGAATAGAGCTATCCATTTCTTAAGTGTTGACATTTGCTGAGGGCTATTAAGAAAAGTGGGGGTTGCTTTCTGTCTCCAAGAGCACATTTCTCCCTTTAGGGAAATATAATATTCCGCCTTTTTAATATTTCCTAAAATATTTCATTCTTCTAGGAGAGAGGTGGGTGACAACTTTCTACAGAGGTTTTTAAGAAGAGTATGGAAAGCAACTTGTCTGGAATGATGTCGGATTTCCTTACTGAGCAGGGGTTTGGACTAGAAGACCTCAAGGGCCTTTCCAACTCTGTTATTCTGTTATTCCTCCTCTTCCTCCGGGTCCATTAAGGAGCCCAACACTTTTAGACAGGTAGTTGTCCTTCTGAAAACCAGATTCAAAACCCAGTTTAATATTTTTTTAAAAAATCAATAAATTACAACTTATTGCTAGTTATTGTTGTTTTCCTGGCAAGTGCTATTATACTGGCAAATTCGGGGCTCTGTTTGCTGCCTTTAAGCCAGAGGTAAATTTAAACATTCAGCTTCAAAGCCATCCATCTTCTTGATGGGAATCTGCTCTAATGGCAGGGTTTTTAGCCTGAACATTCATTACACCCTGTCCATCTATCATGCCAGATCAAGCCAATGGGTTTGGCCCTGGCAAATGAATGACAAGGCTCATAATCTGCATAAGGTATCTATCGAGGTAATTGTTTGTGTTTGCCTTAAGAGAGAAAGGGGGCTTGGGTCCCTCAGCAAGTGTGACTGACTACTTCAGAAGACATCTGTAAGTCAAGACAGCTTTCCCATCTGAGGCAAAGCTTGTCTGTTTTGATAAATAAGGAGGGAAGAGCTCATGCTTGTAACTTGACAACTCACTCTTCAAAGAACAAGATGATGTGCAATGCAGACACAGTGATCTGAACAGCTAAGGGAACATCTTAACTACACCACAAATCAAAAGCCTAGACCACCCAAAATCCCATCGACTTCAATTGATATTGACATGAAGCCAGTCAGGAGAAATACAGGGTGAAGATTAAAAGATGTCAGAACATTTTTTTTCTCGCACAATATTGGGCGGCCACGAAATATCGGAGAGCAATTTGGCAGTTCGAATCTCACCAGGCTCAAGGTTGACTCAACCTTCCAGCCTTCTGAGGTGGGTAAAATGAGGATCCAGATTATTGGAGGGCAATAGGCTGACTCTGTAAACCGCTTAAAGGGGACTGTAAAGCACTATGAAGCGATATATAAGTCTAAGTGCTATTGCTATAAGTTATTCGCCAGATGTAAAACTACTCCATCTATAAACATTTATAATATATAAACTCCATCTTTTGGTACTTTCTTATGATCTCTCCACAAACTACATTTCAGAATTCCACAGAAAACCAGAGACCTGGAAAGGATGAAGTTATGAGATTTAATGAATTCCTTTTCACTATATTTACTAAAACATGTTTAATCTTATTTTTCAGGCTCATAAAGGATTTCGTTTAGCTCCATTTAGATACAAAGATCAATACAATACAGCGAAGTAGAAATAAAGGGAAATAAAACTAGGAACTTTATAGAATATTAGATCTTCTGACTAGAAATACATCTATTGAAGTTAAATCCAAAGTTTTCACAACAATCATAATTGAACAAAATTTGACCAACCTCCTATGGAACAAAACTGGGGTATTCTCCTCAGCGAACCAGCTCAAGCAAGAAGTCAGCACAAATATTAATATACTTTTTTATCAAAGTCTGTTTTGGTTGATGAAAAGATAAAAAGTATGTTTTCCCTGTTGAGTTGTGTCTGACTCTAGGGGGCACTGCTCATCTCCATTTCCTATCTGAGGTCATGTGGCCAACCCAAGGAACAAGGAACACTGTTACCTTACCACTAAAGGGGTACCTATTTATCTACTTGCATTTTCCTGCTTTCAAACTGCTAGATGGACAGAAGCTGAGGCAAGAACAGGAGCTCACTCTGTCACATGGTATTTGGGTCTCGAACTGACAACCTTTCAGTCAGAGATGGTATTCAGTGGGCTCTGATCAGTTCTGGAGAACCAGTAGCGGTTTGAATAGTTCAGAGAACCTGTACATCCCACCTCTGACTGGTCCCGCCTCCATCTATTCTCTGCCTCCCGAGTCCCAGCTGATCGGCTGGATCTTCTTTTGTTGCCCTGCACAGGACAACAGAGCTGGAAAGCAGGTTAGCGGGATGGGGAAGGAATGGGGATTTTGCAGTAACCTTCTCTTGCCATGCCCACCAAGCCACACCCACAGAACCAGTAGTAAAAAAAAAAATTGAATCCCACCATTGCTTCCAGTCAACAAACCCAGATTCGTACCTGCACCACGCAGCAAAATGTGAAATTCTATGGGAGAAGGTCACATCTTTTGGCAGTATGTAGTCCAAATTTCCCTCCAGGGCCATAAATGGCAAGTTGTTTAGTCTGTCTAATGAAAGTATCATTCTGTGCAAGGAGAAAGGATATGATAAAATATTTAAATAAGAAGACCTTATCACCCAAGCTGCCATTGCAGTAATAAAGACTTTGGCTCCTGTTTTTTTAAATAGTTCCAGCTCATGCACTCGTTCTTTAATCTGTATGATGTTTTTTTTCATTGTCAAAAGTTGGGTTGATGGTACACAACAATATTTTATATCTGTATAACAATCCTTTTCTTCTAGAAATTTAATTTATTGACTAGCATTAACTAGGTCAGAGCATAATGCCAAAGAGCCTAATGCAAGTCACTTACATTAGTCCAAAGGTTCTTACACAATCCTCTGAAGGTCAAATTCCAGCGAAGAAGAGCAATAGACATACAATGAAGAACAAACAGCAAACTCAGTGGGATTTGCTGGCACAGTGGTTTGAATATAGTATTGCAAGCTAACTCTGCCCACAGTCTGGAGTTCAATCCTGACGGGGCTCAAGCTTGACTCAGCTTTCCATTCTTCCAAGGTTGGTAAAATGAGGACCCAGATTGTTGGGGGACGATCTGCAAACTGGTCGGAAAGGGCTGTAACTCTGTAGTTAGCTTCAGTGATGGGATTCAAAATTTTTAACAACCAGTTCTGTGGGCGAGGCTTGGTGGTCATGTGACTGGCTGGGTGTGGCCAACTCAACATCACTCATATTGAGGCATGCATCTCCTCGCCTGGCCTCTCATGACTGTGGGGATACTGCAACAGTCGTAAGTGTGAAAAATGATCATAAGTCACTTTTTTCAGTGTCACTGTAGCTCTGAATGGTCACTCCACACAAGCAAAGTACCAGCAAAGGAGGGAAAAAAATTCCAGAGAAGTTCCAGAGACAGAAAATCTAGTCCTGCCAAGAATGTAATAAGGGTTAACAGAGAGGCAGTTTCTGTAAGCAACACCAGAATGTTTCCTTCCTGCCTTCCTTACAGGATTAGGCCAGTCATTTCTTCTAACAGCCGGTTCTCCGAACTGCTTAGAATGCTAACATCCGGTTCTAGCAAATAGGTGCGAACCTGTAGAATCCCACCCCTATATATGAGTGAAAGTGCTATTGCTATTATTTCTTAATGAATGAGGCTGTAATGAAAATGGGGGAAGATCTGGGTAATGTTAATAACACTGAGGAATAATATAGATCAAGAGAGATTGCTTTGATTGTACAATTCCTTACCCTATTTATTCTCTAGAACAATTCTTTATGGGAGAGTTGTACACAAATGAATATATTTGTCAATAGAAATGGGGGCAGAATTTTATTAGATTTCTCCAGGTATAAAGGCAATTTTTAAAGAACAGTGGATGCTGAATTAACCATCTCGCCTCATTTTGGATCTTCCTCAGTGTCTTGGATAAGATTTTCTTTAGCCAACAAGATATGATTGAAACATGATGCCTGACACTTCCAAAGTGTCCGAGATATTTGAGAAAAAAAACAACCCACCTTTCTAAAGGTATCTTCTTGGTGGAATTCTTCGGAAAAAAATGAGAAATTTTCCAGAATATATTAAAATAAAGTCTTCTGAGAACTTTTAGCTCAGCTCCATTTTAGTTTTATGTTGTGGTTAGCCAGCAGCAGGTGCAGATGGCTGAGGAGAGCAAGGACTCTGATGAAGGGCCAGGACCATCAGGGAATGGACTGCTGCCTTCAGAGATTGTGGAAGCTGGCAGTAGTGATGAGGAGGTTCCCGAGGAGCCTATGCCAAGTGAGCAGGATTGATTGTGGGAGAGAGCAGCTGCAGCAGCACAGGCAACTCTTTAGTAAGGCTGCAAGGTAATGGCCCCTCCCTCAAGAGGATAAAAGCCAGGTTTGAAAAAGCCTCTCTGCAAAGAAGTTTTTAAACTCAACTGGTGGACACCTTAGTTCGTGTTTGGAGAATTTTGTAAATCAATTCTTATCTCTGGGTTTTTGGCAGCCTTGACAAACAACTTGGCAAGGCTCTTTCTTGTCAGAGCTAATTAGTGGAAAGCAGCCTTCAGAACAGAATTCGTTATTAAACCTTAAAAGGTGGGGGCTGCTGCCTTTGTCTGTGTTTGCTCTTTGGGAACCTGGTTGGGTCAGAACATTTTACTTCCCATGGCAAGAAGTTTTGCTGCATGTTCTAATTTTTTTTTTTTAAAAAGGGGGGGGATGTTTCCATCTGCTTTTTAGCTTCCTGGAAACTCTCATGGAGTTGCCACTTATTTTTAATAAAAATTAAGATGGAATCTATCGTTATTGATAACACATGGAATTCACTGGATAAATAGAATCAAATTACATTTAAAAATTTTTGTACTGAAACTAATGGCAATTTTAATTGGAGCTTGGATATGGAAAAGCTGACAACAGTTTAATCATAATACAGATAAGTAACCCTATCAATCAAATGAGGTTCTGGAAATGGGATCTCTCACATTCCAGGAAGTTGCTAGTATGTGTACAGTATCCATATGCATACAGTACATTATGCCCTGTCTATAACTATAGAAAAGATATGCCTGAAAATATATTGAGTGTCCACAGCCAGGTTTTAGATCATTATGATTTGTTGTACATAAACAGCTCCAGTCAGTGATAGACAGATTTGTTTCTACACAATGGACCCCACCCATTCAATATGAGCATGATTATATTTGTTTTCCTTCAAGTATATACAGATGATGAGCAGGATGAGAAATGCTGCAAATCAACCATTCTCTGGAGTGTAGCCAGAAAAGATTGAAAAGAAGAAAAAAGTAGACCTATTTCTTGCTTGATTTAAGGCTGGAGCAGTTTAGTTCTGTTTGGGAAAACCTACACAGATCTTGGGAGTGATAAAGCTGGTTTGGAGAACATCAGCATTTCCACTATTGCTATTATTCTGAAGTCCTGAATGCTAACAAGGACATACTGTTATATACAATCATCATGCATACCCCATTCCATTAGTGGAACTGGGACACAATTAGTTCAGCATTTCTTCTGGAAACGCCTCGGTTATTTTTTGCTTTCAATATGTGAGAGAATGCTTCTTCACTGCACAATGGAGAAGAAACACCCTCTTAATGAGATTCCTAGTTGCCACTTTCTTACATTGTTCCCGTATAAGAAAAGGTAATTGATATACTGTCATAAAGAGTCAATGAGCCATCAATTCTTTTGGTGTGCTTAGATTGGGATGCTTTACACACTCTCTGTTTTCACCAAAGTCCTTTGGGAAGAAATCACAAATCCCCCCACTTCATAAGATTGAATGTAGAGTTTTATGGTGTTGTGATGGGTTAAGATGTAGAACTGTGTAGCTGATGGAACTAAACCTAGAGTGCATTCAGGGGTCAGGAATCAAAGGGCTGTATCTGATCTTTGAATAATAAGCTGGGATAACATTCCTAGCAGGTGGAACAGGACAAAAATCTATAGTGTCGCATAGGGTGCCATTTTTTCCCTATGCTGTTACATAGAACCATTGAGGAAAATCATTCAGAATTCTGAAGGGAGAAACTTATGTTACCTGGTGACACTCTCCTTTTCTTTACTGTTCAACTCTAAGGAAGTAACTGGTAATCTAGAACATTGCTTTAATTCTAAAATGGATTGGAGCTGGAATTAAATCCTGATCAAAGGCAGAAGTGCTGCAAGCAAATACAACAGACGATCTGAAGACATCACTGGCAATGACATGATTGATTGTCCTGTTTACTGCAGACCTGCAAGGAGATTTGGGTATGAGTTCAATTTGATTCTAAAATTGCCAGTATTATAAGAATGTTACACCTGCTTTCAAATGAAATAGTCATGCAAGAAGGAATCGTTGAGATGATAGGCTTAAAAGCCCATAAATTAGAGCAATTAAAATAAATCCTAAATTCATAGCAGTGTGGATGTGCTTTGCTTCCTTTTCCCCCAAAGGGCTTCCCATGAAATCAGATGGAAATAAAATCCATCATAGTTTGAATAACTAAAATTCCATTTTTTATCTACCAATATTTAGTACAACATTTTTGATGCTACCAATTTTTTTTAAAAAAAGTTTAAAAATCAATTTAAAAACCATTTGCCCGTTATCTCCTTGGATTATTCACCAAATATTGCACTGAGTTGTGCTCCAACCACATGGTGAGAATAAGAATCATAGGTCACATCTAATGGGAGGTCATACTTGGGCACCGTGGCTGAAAAATGGGAGGTATGCCCATGAGCACTGCTCAGGCTAACAGATGGATAGTGGGCCATAAAACTGTATGATTTTTCTAGGTCTGGAGACCCATCTTGCTTTAAGGAAAAATTTCCACTGATGCTCAGAGGAGGTGTCAAGGGACCTTCATATGCTGGAGATGCACAGTCTTGGTGATGATTGCCAAAGGAAGTATCCACCAGAGTTTTGAATGAGGGAGGCTTTAAATGTACAAGGTGTGTCTCCATGCTTCCGTAGGGTGGACTGGGCAATCCTGGAGACTGGTAAGAAAAACCATGACTGGACACAGTTGAATCAGAAACAGGGACTTTCTCCTCATGTTTCTCTAGGAACAGAGTTTGTGATCCTAACTGGAGACAACCAGCAACCAGATTGCTGGTTGGTTGGGACAAACCTTTGCATAGCATCTCCACAAAACCTTTGCCTTCTAGAGTCTGCCCACTTTCCAGAACCTCTGACAAAGCCCAAATATAGTTCCTGGCTAGCCTCAGTGTCTCAATTTTGGACAGTTTCTGTGTTTTAGAATAGCAAGGCATCACCTGCCTCAAGTTATCAAGAGCATCATTAAGTCCATGCATCCGTGTTCGTTCCCGAGCATTAGCTTTCATTCGACGGGCCCTGAATCGCTCCAGCCTTGCTTTGGTCATTTTCTTCTTCTTTGGCCCCCTTCTTTTGGGCTTCCCATTATCTTCTTCCTCTTCTTCCTCAACACTGTCATTCTCGTCATTAATGCCAGAAAGTATCTCATAGGCAGCTTGCCGGTTGTCTTTATCCTTTGTTTCATTTTGGGCACTCAACGCTTCATTGATCCAAGATTGAGAAGATATGAGTTCAGCCATCTCTTTGGGCTTGGAGTAGAGTTTGGCCATCTCTTTACCCTGAAAAAATAACCATACAATCATATTAATTCAGTGAGGCTAACTTCTTAAATCTTAAAGAAATAAAACAGAAAGTATAAATATTATTCTTTCTTATAACACATTTAGTGTATTATATAATTTATCTTTGACCTAAGCAGGATTTTATTTTGAAGACAAATCCTTTCTTCAAAATTACAACTCATAGAATAATGGATCTAGCCATAACCTGAGGCCTGCATAACTTAACAATATACAATTCTAATGTAGCCCAGCAGTTACATGGGGTTGCTTAAAATGCAATGCCTCATTGCAATAGTTGCAGAATGATGACTATAGTCTGGTGTGCTACTACAGACAATAAGGGCGGCAACTTTGACAAAAATATGCCAGAACTTTGCCTATGCAAAAGTTGTGTATGTGTGTGTGTGTGTGTGTGTGTGTGTGTTACATTTTTAGATCCTGGGGACCAAGATAACATTCAGAACAGGCAAATGCCTCCCTAATTCATTGGAGAATAGAAGAAGGAGAGGAAGTTTAGTACAATCAGAATTGTAAGATCTTGTTATTATATCCAATCTCCATAAAGTGCAGTTCTGGTTCTTCCTATAGAGTTACTTTTCTGGCCTGGACTTTCTAATAGGGCTGACAGGCACTATGCCACAGTGGTGCAGTGGTTAGAGTACAGTACTGCAGGCTACTTCTGCTGACTGCCAGCTGCCAGAAGTTTGGCAGTTCAAATCTTACCAGGCTCAAGGTAGACTCAGCCTTCCATCCTTCCGAGGTGGGTAAAATGAAGATCCAGATTGTTGGGGGCAATAGGCTGACTCTATAAACCACTTAGAGAGGGCTGTAAAGCACTGTGAAGTGCTATATAACTCTAAGTGCTATTGCTATTTCTTTAGACCTCAGAACTTAGAGAACTGTCTGCTATTAAGCCAAATCATTGGTCTATCTCTCACTGTATTTTTACCAATGTCTGACAATATGTTCCTGGAATTGAGGCAACTGTTTTCCCTTCCTAATTTTTGTTTGAGGGATTAGATCTTCAACTTTATGCATGTGAGACATATTCTATCTCATGAGAAATCCTAAAGTTGAAATTCTCATTACTTGCCTATAATCTGGTCTTCATTCATACAAAGGGAAGATCCACAGCCAAGCTACAATCTATTCAACTATGCTTAAAATAAAAGCAGAAATAATTGGACAGGGAAGCTGGCAAATCCTATGTAGGATTTCTAAGGGTTTCACACAACTTGAATAAATGGAATTAGCAAGGTGGAGTACAAAAATACTGATAACTAAATTATAATGAAACACCATCTGAAATAAAAAAAATAAATCTTTCTGGGAAAAGAAAGTGTCTGCTTTTAGACAAATATATATAAACATTGTGAGAGAGTTCTAGGAAAATCTAACAAAAAAGATTGCCATGTTTCAGCTAAAATTAGCCATGAGTCGGGTAAATTAAAGCCACTTGAACAAATTAATTGGGATTTATGTGAATTCCACAATGTTCAGGGAACAGAGTATTGCTTGACTAGCAGTCAGCATGACACAGTTAGATAATTAAAAGTAGGTCTAAAATGTCATCTTTTGGTTTGCTATAAACATTCAGATGTTTGCAGTTTTATCAACAAATAGGTTCTTCAGCAAAATTCAGTCACACAGTGTTTTTAAGGGTCTGGTTAACAGCAGTGCCCTTTTCCATACCCCATTACAGTTTCCTCCATCCCTGGTTTTCTGCCTCCCTGTAATCTTGACTAAATCTTCCATGCCTTCTGACATATTTAGTTCCCCTTTAGTTTTGCTTTCTACTGTTATTTTTTCTTTTTAGCTTCTGTCAATCGTGGGGTTCTTTTAAGCTTACTGATGCCTTTCTCTTATGTGTGCATAGCACCTCTTGGTTACCTAAACATTTATATCTAGAAAAAAACAGCTATTTAGTATACTGTGTGAAAGATTTAGAACTGGAGAGAACTGGACATTTTAGGAAACGCTTCACTTCCATTTTTTTGTTTGCAGACCTGCTTTTAAAACCTATAAATGGGCAGCTTCTAAGTTTCAAACTAGAATCACATTTCAGTCTCTATGGAGATGAAAGAAATGGCTGGAAAGGCTGATGTGGCCCCATGATTTGATGCAAGTTCCTTGAAAACCTGAGCGTTTTTCCAGGTAACCTCATTTACCTTTGATGAATAATGATTACCACAGTAATTATGTGGGGGTGGAGGGAAGGAAGCTGCAGCCCAGGTTGCATGATAATCAACTTCTTGTCAGCTTGATGTACTCATTTAATAAAGCTTAAGGTATAAGCAGCTTTGTTGAAAATGTGCCACCCAACTAATCAGCCGATTGGTCATCGTAACATCCAATGTAGCAAATCCCACTTTTAATATGCCTGATGGGACTTGTAATATAGATTAGAGAGAGAATTAATATGCAACTGGCACCAAGCGGATCCCAATTATGCATTAGTTAAACATCCTGAAAGAAGGCAATGATAAACCACTTCTGTACTGTTGCCAAGAAAACTCCATGGATGCAGTTAACCGACCTCGACTGCGTCTTTACCTTATGAAGCAATCAGAATGTAATAATTTGGCTTTACCTTAAAATGCATGGGGTACCAGACACCCTGACTCTATGCAATCTGTGGCAGGATTGTCTATTTTCTCAGAGTGAGTGGGAGGATTATTGGAAAGGAAAAAAACCATACCAGATAGAGATCACTGGATGACTGTGGACTGTTTAAGCCAACTCACTTGGTTTTCACTGAGGATCAAATGGGATAAAAGGTTCATTCATCTAGATTTCCTAGAAGAAATAATAGATAAAAGTACTAACTTTGACTACTGTCTTACCTGCTTTAATTAAAGCAGTGTCCTGGGATCAGGCTAAGGAGTTGTTTATTTAGATTAGGCAGATTTTACAAAGGTATGGGATAACCATGTCCTTCTGCAGTAGGTCTGAAGACTGCATCATCTAGCAATCCAATTACCCAACAAATCTCTTGTGCTTTGCTGTCTTTCTGCATTTACCAGGATGACTGGACATAATTGATATGCTAGGGATGTCTGCTATTATGCTTGGGTGGGGGGGGGTCCCCAATTATACAACTCTGGTGAATTTGCAGAGCAAGGCAACTTAGCCAAGATCATGGTACCAAAGTTTATATTCACTTCCAGAAACTTGCACCAGGAGCTATAAAGCACTATCCCAAACATATCAGAACAAGGTGGGCAATGTGGTACAATGATGATGTTGATCTGGAACTAATAAATCTAGTTTCAACTCTTCCTTCACCCAGAGAGACTTTGGCCAAGTTACTCTCTCTCAGTCCAATGGATTTCACACATTTGTTGAGATCAGAAGATGAGAGATGCTCCTGTAAACTGTCTTAAACACCTGAAGAAAAGATAGGTGAAAATTCTAGCTAACTAATTGTGAAATGTGTAACATCTTGTATCTGAAAGATTATGAAAAAGAAAAAGAATTCTGGAAAGATTGTCTTACCATAACTGTGATATTTATCTTGCACTAGGCCTGAATGAAGCAAGATCATACGCTGTCTCATTAAAAAGGTTTGGATGGTGTAAGTTATCTCAGGTAAATTGATATCACTTTGGGAACTTGGTGCAATCCCATGATTTCCACACAATGAACTAATTCTGCTTTGACTAAAGATTTTCAATACATCTGAGGTATAGGACATAATTCAAATTCATTATGAGAATTATGATTGAGCAGAATTTCAGCTTTCTTGGATTTGACTATTGCTGCAACAGTGACTCTGCAATCTATGCTAACATGATTTTCTTGGTTATGTACCATCAAAAAATGACATTATTAAGCAAGAAAAACATCTGGTTGGAACCCAATGCCTCACAGGTGTGTGCCAATTAGAGTTCCTGAATTCTCAGATATTATTCAGCACATCTGGAGAAGGCCACATCGAGAAGGCTGAAGGAAAAAGCCATTGTTCTCTTCCATCAACTACAAGCTAAGGAACATCCCCAGATTGACATTTTGCTGGAAAAAGCAACAGTTGAAAATGCAAAATAATCACCTCTAAGATAGATTTCCTTTTCTGTCTCAAATCTCTCAATATGTTCCCTCCTCTGCCAGCCTTGTGTTGTTGGAAGTGAAGATATGGAACCCAGGATGCATATTGGCCACAAATCCCTGATCTGTGAGCTCAGTGGCCAAAATGCTCCTGTGAGTGTTTTCTGCATGAAAATGACCTTTAACACACAACTCTGTTTGGCAAATTTGTACCATATTTAGCAAGTCTGATGATACCATGCAATCACATTTGATAGCACTAGCTGGCTTGCTAATTTTAGCATCTTAAGTAGTTTTTAAGGGGAATACATTGATAATGCTGAACAACTAGTAGGAAACATAGGAGATTTGTGATTAATTCAATCCTAATCTTCTTTGTAAACCCTTTCTATAAACTTCATTTCTCTCCCTTACCTTACTTGTAATTTCAGCAGATAGCTTCTTTGAATAGGAGGTTTTGACTGTAATTTTGGTTCAGATTTTCTGAGGGCCTACAGCTACCCACCCATTCCTATTCTTATTTTAATGCTTTTAAATCTAGAAAGGCATCACCTTCTAGATTACAAAGCATAACCTTAGCATACTTAAGGCCCTGTCACACTGGCCGACAGATGCAAAACGTTTGTAAAAAGGACACAGCGGACGAGAAAAATGTTCCCTTCGTTGTTCATCCGCTTCTCAAAAAGAAATTTTGTATAACCAGGGGGACACATCAAAATTGGAACGGGGCGCTGACGTGAACTAATTATGCGGAGCCGTGAGGGCTGATGGAGATCTTGCGGTGGTATGCCACGGAAGCCTACGCCGTATTTACATGCGCGCGCCCATGAGATGCGCGCGCTCGCGATCCGCAAGGCTTCCGGAGCGTGTCCACATTTTGTGGGACGCGCCAGCGAAGAGGCGGATGCAAGGAGCGGATGCCGAGCGGTGAAAGCGGATGCACGTGGGAAGCCCTAGCCCCCCGGAGCCTAGCCGATGCCTTAGCGGATGCGCCTAGCGTTCACATGCGCATGACGGGGAGGCATGCATTTGCGTTCAGCCCCGCGGAATATAAAGGGGAAGCAGCTCCCAAGCTCAGGTGCACACATTCCATAGAAAGGACCTGCGCCATTCCAGACACATGCTCCCAGTCTGCGCAAGCCGCTGCCTGCCTGTCCATGCCTCCTGCCTTGCGCAGGCGCTGCATTGCTGCCAGCGCAACCGCCACAACCATGGGGAAGAAGAGAAGGCCTCCAGCCATCTGCTGCAGCCCTGGCAAGCAGGGACGGCCACCCTCACTCACCCCCTGCCGCTCATTCGGCTTCTGTGGGGCTTCTTGCAGCCTTGGGCTCACGTCTTCTGGGGCTGGGGCTTCTGCTGATGTGCTGCTTCTGAAAGGAGACTGACATAATGATGACTTATGGCTGGTGTGCTGGTCTGCTTGAGTGCTTACTCTGCTGATCTTGGCCTGCTTTGGAGGGTGTCAGTATTTGCTTCAGCTGGTGCTTTATCTCTGCTGATGCTGCTTGTGCCTGGCCAGTGGGGTGCATTCTGCTGGTCGTGGCTAGTACCTGCTGGACATATGCTCCGTGGTGGCTGGCGGCTTATCTCTCT